>JAYKKI010000022.1:26125000-26355000 GCA_039881145.1 Druceiella hillmani | reverse complement strand
TATTGCTACCAGACTTGACAAGGAATTATATCAAAAATTACAATTTTAAAACCTAATATTTCATAAACGGATGTAAATACCGAAAAAGTTTATAATATATTTAAAAAAATTATAAACTTTTTAAAAAAAAATGTCATTTCGTTTTATCAAGAATTGTTACGTTATGCCATCCATTTAAAATATTTCTCCCTTTTCTACCAACGTATTTCTAGGGAAAATTCCATTAAATCAAGTCAAGTTAATAATAGATATTGTTTTGTACCTTTTTTTTAGTAAATGATTATTTTAATGCGCAAGTAATTTACATTAGTAAATTTAATATGGTAATCATCCACAATATCAATGTATATTCCAAGCTATTTGTTGACTCTGCCTTTATTTTGACGTAATATCCTCAAAACCCAATATTCCTTTGTTCGCGGTGATTTTAGATATCGTCAGTATCAATTCTAGCAATTACATCGTTATGCGTTTGTAATAAATAAATAAGTAAAGGTTTGAATTAGATACTTAAATTTTAGATATTATTTTTGTTTGATATTTTTTACTCTATTTTTTTAGGCGCACCAAAACGTATTGAAATTTATGCAAATATGTTACAATTGTTTCGAAGAGTTAAAAATAAAACAGAGAATATATATTAAAGAAACAATTTGACGGAATATAATCATTTACGACTGCTTTCTAATATTGCAGAAAGTATTAAAATTCAGAAAAATATTCATAATTTAATTGAGAGCTGTACGTAAGTTTGCAGTTCGCAAACTTAAAACGACAGATGCATGCCCGCTTAAAATCTTTGAACAAACACAACGAATGTCGCTATAAAACGGAGGTTTGTCATCTAAATTATCAAAAAGTTATGAAAATCGGTTAAAATTTCAGACGTCTGTAGAAAGTTTCGTAACAAAAAGTAAAAATCTAGAATCTTCAGTAAAGTTTTGTATTATAATCGTGAGGCATAAACTATGAAATATAAAAAGTATCTATTAATAAACCAAGACTACTTAGGGATATTTAACTTAAGATAACGCTGAAACGAATAAAAAATAATCATCGATAACGAGAGATAGCAGCGGCAATAATAATAAAATTATTGCTTCAATTCTATTGGAAAAATTTATATTCTTTAGGGAAAACTATATGGCGAGTAAAATCAATTCGCAAAAAAAATTAAATACTTTAGACTTATGATGCAGCTTGGTTTTCTGAGTTAGAGTTAAGAATCATCATAATCATTGATATAATAAGAGGAAACTCACTTCGATTCGAATACCATCTCAGTGCTTCCCATATACTATTATATACCAGTGAAGGATCGATAATTAAAGTGGGTATTATGGAATTTACTATTATCATACTCCATACAGCTATAATATCATAGCCATAAACAGGAAAAGTTTTAAAAAATTTAAGTTGAAAAAATTTACTGTGCAGAGTTTTTGATTACCTTTATATTTAATGCCGTAACGGAAATAAAATAATGAGAAACAGTATAGAAGGTAAGAAGTATTTTATAAATAGTCGAAAAATGCACTTTATAGTATATAAATATTTTTTGACAGAAAATTTAGTATTGAGCACAGAAGAAAGTAAAAACTTAACTCGTAGTTAAATTTGTTGGAGGACGTTATCTCCGTACTTAATAGGTACAGACAATATATCCGTCCTGTCTAAACGAGATAAAATAAGTATTAATCGATATTTTTTAATGAATGAACTAAAAGTTAGAATTAAGAATCTATGCATAAACATATATACGTATTATATGAATATTCGAAAGTAGTGAGCGTCATTTTATTCGCGTTATCTAGGTTCTATAAGAGTTATCAACAACTCTGTTTAAAAGTTAACCACTCTTTTCGTAATAGTGTAGTTCAGTCTTTTCGTCATGGTAGTATTATCTAAGCTATTGAAATAATCTATAAGTGCATCGATATTATAGCACCATGTATTATATTTTCCATAAGGAAGCTATCATTTGTTTTATAACCATGAATTTTTAGAGAAAAATTAAATTCGCAATGGGTTAAAATTGTAATAACATAAACAATTTAGTTATTTTCTAAAAGAAAAATTATGTGCTTTCATAATTTACTGTTATGCAAAAAGTTATTGGTAAATATATCATAATTATATATATATTACGCATCATATTATTTTAATGAGTGATAATAATAGCTTTTAAAAAGATCAGCACATGCACAAAATTGCTGAAAATTCAGTATATTATATATTTAGGATCCAAAAATATCTCCACAGCATTTTATTAAAAAGCAGCTTTTCAAACCAATAACTAAATGTATAATTCTGCAAAGACATAAATATACTTTATAATATAAAAACTCAAGTTAATATTTTATGTGGCATCAAGGCAAATCTTATGTTTTCGAATAAAACAGTAAAAAATGGTTTTTGGATTAATTTACAATTGGATTCATTCAAAATTTTAAATTTTATTTCTTGTTTTAATATATTTTTTGAAATATTTAAAGTATTATGAAAAATTTAAAAAAATAACAATACTTTACACGTACAACTAATTTTAAAAAATGAAAGAGGCATTTCTTTCCAAATATTATGAAATAAATGAAAAACTAACCGTAAATTTTTGGGTAATAAAATTAGAAGATTTCAATTGCAATTGCAAACTAATTCGAAGTTTTTTTCTTAAATTTAAAATGAAAAATCCTTCAGTGATGGAAATGCTAAGAAAACATTCGTCCCACAATTGTTAGATAAATGCCAAGAAATAGACACAAACTTTCAGTTTAAAAATAATAGGATCTTTAATCAAAGACCCTAAATAATTATTAAGCCCACTTGAAGATGTTGTAATACAACGAAACCTAGGTCGTGGTAAAGAACTTCAGGAAAATGGAAATAATACTACATCACGTAATATCCCGGTTGCCCTAAACACAATTGTCCCATCATCACTCTTTTTGCGTATCACTCTTTTTGCGTATCGCGACGGGATTGAGGTTTGGCGAAGACACATCGAGTGTGACCCTATTGTTTAGCAACATGCTGGACACGTTCTGACGTGCAAAGTTCTTGAAATATTTAGGTGGACTGTTGAAGGCGCTGGTCCACTATTTGCAACTTTCCCCTATGCAAAGTACGTAAATTAAAAAACCCACGTAATTATAATGTGTTTCATTTAGTATATTTTGTCCGCACATCATATCAAAAACCAAACAACATTGCGTTCTTTATACAAAAAAGACAAAAAGAGTTATTTAAATTCAAGCCATCTTGGAAACTTTCCCTTTGTATAATTTGAAACAATGACTTGGCTTGAAACTTGTAATAGTCGCTTATAGGTCTGCTTTTAACTTTTGTCTCGTGTTCATAGCTAGATGTATTTATTTTGTGTCATTATTACCCATAACTACCTCTCTGTTTTAAAATGTAATTTCGTCATTATTAGTATCAAACTCTTCCGCGTTGAGTTGAGCGCTGTTTGGAACTATTTAGTTAACAGATATTGCTCCATTATCTGTCATAGCTACGTTTTCACACCATCACTACGCGAAATTAATTTCTAAATATACACTCGATGAAATAAAAACAATGATATCACGAGAGTAGCAACAGTATAACTTTTCTAACCCAAGAACAGCTAACAATAAAATATTTTTTAATTAACGTTAGATTAAATTTGTCATGTCTTCCTGATTTTGATTTGAATTCTATTTTACATGGTGAGAGACGTATAGACTCTACACTAAAATAGTTATTATATACGGATTATGCAAAATTTTTAACTGTCGAAATATACAAATTAATTAAGAAAACAAAGTTTTCACAACCCTAGGAATATGAGAAAAGAGAAAATTATAGGGCCGGCTTTCTTACTTTCTTACTCCTACCGGCTTTCTATTGTAAGCCGATCATCTGTCAGACAGTTATCAATTCAGTATATATTTATTTGCATAATACATTATAAATTATTGCTATATCATTTACTAAATATTAAAAATTCATATATTACAAAAAAATCGGCAAATTCAATTATTTTCATTATCACTTTATTATTTATTAAATACTTAAAATTAATAAATTACAATAAATTGCCAGCATATTAATTTATCATCATCGTTAATTAAATTTCATTTAGACTATTAATATTAAGTATTTTATTGTTTTTTTTTAAATCATACGGTATTTTTATTGTTTCATTATTGCAATTTTATAATGGAAAGTTATTTCAAGAAGATTGAAGTTAATTCTGTTCACCTTCGTGTCCACAATAAAATTTTTGTAGATATATTTTAATAATATAATAATTTAAAGATACATTTTTAAAACTTATCATTAGAAAGAAGTATGATATCTTATTCACAAATTTATCTAATTAATTTCGTTCTACCTCTTAAATTTCAATTTTTGTACTCATCGAACTAACTACAGTTTCTAATTTAAGCTATGATCGCAGTTTTTAACCCCTCAAGCGCCCATACTCAAAACGCACCAGCCCGCCGTTTCTTCGGTATTGACAAAATTTTACTTAACTCCAAATTTGGTATACAATTGAAATAAGTTGAAGCATTTATGACATACATATGTAGTTATGAGTTTAATAGCTAATGAAAATCGTGGAAAAAATCGAAGTTTTTGTAAGAGAAAATTCTCAAATTTTTTTTTATTAACATAATAAAGTGTACATAATAAACGAAGGTAAAAATAATACTTAAAATTGTATCCTGATAAACAATTTAACTTATCTATCCATTTTGGCGAGCCAGTTTACAATCCTTTCGCAAAATACATCATTCAAAAACAAGAAACATATGAAGTCACTGTAACCTGATTGAATGCTTAAAAGTAATAGAATTACTTTTTTTCAATCAAGAGTCCTTTGTGCAATTTGGGTTAAAAAGAAGGTAATTTCCTAGAAATATTCCAAAAAAATTAACTGCGAAAGCTTCGAAAAAGTGGAAAAGGAAAAGGTTTTATACTTACGCGATTTCCATATACGAATGAAATATATAAAAAAATTTCATAACACTGTCAACTAGGTAATGATTCTCACGACGATATGCCGAACAAATAGTTGCATTAAATAATATTCAAGAGAACAAATATAAAACCAGAAAATTTCAGCATGATTCGTGGATAGGCAGTGCGCCTATAAGTTTGTCTGGGCTCATTGCTTTTATTTCATACATAACATAATTTGTAACTTTGCTTTTTTGATTTTTTATAATTTTGTTTAGTACAAAGTCACTATGTAAACATAGTTTTTATTATGTAATATGATAATTTTGTTATTTTTGTTATTTCATTACACGAGCCAGTTACAATAAAATTTAATTACTTACAAGCTTTAGTGACAAAATTATCGATACTTTACAAGCAATAGAAAAATATGTTGAATGAATTACGGGCAGGATACAAATTATACAGAATAAACGCAAAAGTATACCAACTAAAATAAAACAAGAAGAAATATGTAACAATAACAACGTTTTCTTAAATTTTTAATAATGAACAACACTAAAGTTTTATTTATATTTATTTCTTTCATAAAATAAAGTTAAATTATAATTTATATTAATAATTTAACTTTATATTTATTTCTTTCATTAAAAGGAGAAAACAAACTTTTGTTTATATTCACTTTTTTACTTTTTACATAAAATTTTATAAATGAAAATTGATGTAGGAAATACATAACGTTACATGTAACCAATATATTTTAGACTAATATGCCACACTGTGACGTTATATTATGAAATAGTCTGAAAGAGTGAGTAGGGAAAGAAAGTTGAAAACAAGCATTTTATTTCCCATGAATGATTTATTGTTCTGTTTTTTACTCATTTTCATAACGTCTTGTGTATGTTATTAAATCTATTTATTGAAGTTAAGACGGTTTTGAGAAACTTTGAGTTTATTTTGTTTCTTTACGGGTTATTTCAATATATTTGTAATATCACTAGGTAATTTTTCTGGTCCCATTGATTCTGCATCTTATATCTAAAAAAACTAATCAAAAATTGTAAAGAATGTGCAACAAAATGATTTCAACAGTATTTTGATATCCAAGACTTTTTCCACTCACAATTTTCATACCTTTTACGCCAGGGTTTAATTTGTTCTCATAGTTATTAATGGCCCAAAATAGGTCGAAGGTGAGAACATGTGAAATCATAACTCGTGCAATTTAATAATTTATTTTGGCTTATTTTTTCGATTTGAGTTTTATATTATTTGGACCCTTATATTAACCCTTGTAATTAACAATGCACGTGTAATTAATTGACATCCCCTCTTACAATTTACTACCTATTTCCCGCATTCACGTTGAGATTACACGATTTTTGGTTAACTACCAACTAAAAGAAACATTTTCCAAATGGTAAATTTCCTAAACTAATAAGTTGGTTTATTATGTTTATGGAAAATGTGCAATACCACCAAAAATGTAATAAAGAGGCCAAATTTGGCAGAAAAATTTTGTTTTCCGAATTTAGAGATCAATTTCAGTAAAAACATAAATAGGAAACAAGAGTTTAAACATTTGAAAGAAAAGGAAAATTGTGTAATTCATTAATCTTAAATAACCATGATAACAATCTAATCTTTAATATAGAAAACGATTCGAATTCATTTAAATTAATTAAATACAATTCTTACGTTATATTCATTAATTAATAATTGTAAAGAGAAATAATATCGTACAAAAGAAATCTTTATCATGAGATTCACCCTGCATGTAGAAATAATTAAAATACGAGTAGTGCAACTTGATTTATTTCCAAATAAATAAATGTTAAATGAACAGGAAAAATATTTAAATTCAAATTCGTGTTCATTACTTTTGTCACCATTTATTGAGTGGAACGGCGTGCTTTGAGTTGGTGGTCGTTTTATCAACAGAAACTATGAATACAATAAACGGCATCCAGTTCTTCTTGTTAATAAGCATAATTTTACGCGGCTGTTAATGGAACATGAAATTATACGAATGAAGCATGCCGATACACAATTGACTCTCAGTTCTATGCGTGAGAAATATTGGCGTTTGAAGGGTAAAATCCTAGCGCGAAGTGTAATAAAACAGTGCATACTTTGTACGCGTTTACGTTATAAGGTTATGGAGCAACTAAATTATTTTAATTAAATTATGGAAATGTCCCCTTTGTTTATTTTTATGTTTTTTTAATGAAATAAGCAATGCCTTTAGAGTTGTTTAGTGATCTCACTTTGGATGCGTTTATATTGTGTTTGCGTAGATTTATATTACGTCGAGGTAAACCTCATACTATTCATTGTGATAATGAACGTTATTTTGTAGGAGCAAATAATGAATTGGGTAGAATTCTCAAGTCTTCTGAATCTGCGATAAATAGCGCGCATTCCTCTACGATAGATGGTTTATGAAAAACGGGCGTAAAGTCGTCAAAACATAATTTAAAACGTATTATGGGCAATGCTAATTTCACCTATGAAAAATTAGAAATATTGTTCGCACAGATAGAGGCTGTTCTTAATTCCCGTCCATTCAATCCCTTATCAACCGATCCTAAGGAACTGACTCCCTAAACTCCAAAGCACTTTTTAATTACTCGACCTCTCACTTAACTCCTGTTGGCACCAATCCCCACGCATCCAACCAGGTACGAGCGCATTGACATTCTGGCTCAGATGGATTAGCGAATACTTTGCGGGACCGCAACATCGCAGCAAGTGGCGTCGTCGGCAGCCTTTGCTACAAATCGATGACCTAGTAGTCCTAAAGATGGATAACGCGCCTCCATTTAAATGGAGAATAGTACGGGTCATCAAGCTACTTCCCGGTTAGGGTGGTATTTGCAGAGTGGCTGATTTCAGGACTAACAGCGGCATCGAGCGAAGGGCACTCAGTCGGGTCTGCCTTCTTCCTACTGCGCTGCTAGGGGCAGAAGATGTTCGCGACACCGGCAACGCCACGCAGACAAGGACAACGATCATTCTAGCTAATCAAAGCACAGCGCGGTGTTAACGTATTGCAGTTCTTTCCTACCGACCACTGCACTTTCGGCTCTGGACGAGGCAACATCTGCCCGGGCGCGCCTCCACCTTTCAATATCTTGATACTCTGAACTCTGAATACGATATTTTATACTTTACATTTCACATTATATGCATTACATTCAATAATCAACATTGAGTTCTCTTATGTTCGCGTGTACCCTTATTTGGGGCGAATACACTATGACGAGCGCGGACTCACCTGAACTTCAACAATTCAAAAACTGTGGTCAAAGATGTTCGCAATTATTCACACATTACGAGTGTCGGTTAGAAAAGCGGTGGCTCTCTCGATGTTCAGTTTATTTAAGTCGTTATAACTGACATATTCGGAAACCCGAAATTTATTATGTCATGAATTTCCATATAATGACTTTATGGGTACAATATTATTATGATTGCAAACCTTGATTTTGTAATTAAATCAGCGTACTGAATAATTTTTATTAATGGTTTTCATGTCATTACTGAAAACCATTCAGTTCAATGGCTAAAAATATTTTGTCAAGGATTATAATTAATGTAATAAGGAAATAACATTTTCAATAAATATATATCTCAAGGACGATGACAAAATATTGCTGAAAATCTATCCCGTAATACTATGCTCTGAAAGCTTTTATTTTGTAATAATAGTGACCTTTTTTTCTCTTTTCCCTACTTTTCTTTTTAACCTTCCGTATTATTAGTATTTTTGCTATAATATATCAATTATTTATTTTTTAAGTTATTTCCGAGCGTGATATTTCCATTTTTATATTTATTACCATTTCCACGATTTATTCCCAAGAGACACAGTATTTAGGGGAACATAAATAAATATTTTGAGACAGTACCGTTTTCTAGCAACATTTGTCGACTTGCTGCTTTATGGCAGCTAAAAAGAATGTTACAACTGAAATTTGAAATCTGCAGTTGTTCGTAAAATTTATACTAATGAAGTGTATATGAGACAGTTTATAATTATATACCATAAAACATACGTTGCATGCTTTCATGCATTCAATATTTTTGCCATTGATTTGGAAACGTATAGCTGCATTTATGATACTTTAGTACACATACACAAACACACACATACATACAAATATATATATATATATATATATATATATATATATATATATATATATATATATATATGTACGTAATGATATAAAATAAAAAATGTTATAAATATTAATTTTTTTTATCCATCACATTTCTTAGCCATTTCGTATAAATATTTTGTCTATATTAAATAAGTTATTCTATTTTTAAACAACACTTTACGACTAATTACTTATACAGTTATTAAATTCGCATAATACGAAAAAGCCTCGTGACAAAACATTAAAAATCCTCAAATATCTTTCAAAATGAAATGTACTTCATTTAAAATTATCTTTCTATTTATGAACTTTGGTTCATTCAATGTAAAATTTTGAACTTCTATATGCTGTCTTTCAAAGTTTCTAAAAATAGTATTTCTTATTAATAAATCTTCGGAATTAAAAGAGAAAAGTATGCATAGACCTTTATTTTGGCGATCTAAAGATGGGTTGAAAAGTTTTATAAGATATCGTGTTCCCTAGTCAAAATATCATAGATTAGGTTACGAAGATAATTTTTTTTGTTAATAAATTGCTTTCCGTATCGCATATGATTTAAGATTTTTTTTTGTTTTACATGTAAAATTGAAAACAAAAACACAATGATCTTTGTACGATTAATCGTTTTGGAGATATTCTGCGGATCACAGAAACTTGTATATAAATTATTGTACATACTACGTGTATTTAAATAAAAAATAATTTATACTTAAGAATGTACTGGAGACTCATAAGGCTTATCTTACTCGTATCTAAGAGGTTGATTTGATCTGTTTCCACTAACAATTGTTAAAACTCGAACTATCATTACGACAGTAGACATGGGAAATCTAAATTAACTCTGAAGAAATATTTTTATTTGAGCATGAAAAATACCGTTAATAATTAAGTTTTAATAAAGTTGTATATCTTTTATATTAAAAATATTTGATCAGTCCTTTTTGGATCCTATTTAATTGAAAATAAGTTTTAACTTTTTGTAGAAGAAAATAGTATATTTGAAATATATCTTAATTATTAACCACTATCAAAAACACTACTTGACTTAAACGATAAAAATAAATAAAAATAAATCTGATAAATCAAGAAAAATGTCATTGTGAAATTATTTGAAACAATGTTAGCCGCACATAAAGATTAATATTATTGAGTATTAAGTTTTTAAACTGATCTTACAACAAAATAACTAGCTGGCTGTCTTGGTTCTACACGATAAAAAAGACTATGATGGATATAGTTTTTAATTGCTTTTTACACTATAATGATTTGAACTGCTATTTTTTTTGATATACTCAATATATAAGACGTCAGTTAATGACAGAATCCTACGACCTAATCTTTCACTGTAAAATCATTCTATGATGATAAGTTTAATTATATTTTCATATAGATTTTTATACTTTCAACGATATTTTTAACTAATTTCAATAAAGCTGGAATGGCTCAAAAGTTTAACTGACAAATTCACATTCGACTGTCTTCATTTGAATCGTCATTGTTCATTACAAAAATGTTCTAAATAAGAATGTAACATACTGTTTTAATTGATATGCTATAAATTAAATGACAATAGAACGTCATATTAATGGAACAATTTTTCTTGTGTATTCTAAAATACAATCCATACGTTTTTCAAGTACTTGACTGCACTTTTTTGTAAGTTATACCATAACAAATAAAACACATTACTTTATTTGATCAGAATATCGTTACAAAAATCTTTTATTCATAAATTTAAAAATCCTCGTATGTACTTCTTTGCTACATGCAAACACTTTAAACTACGATAAGAATCCTATTTCTTTTTATCATGCCTTTTAGAAATGCAATCTTTTTAAATGTATTAAGGAAAAATCATAAAATCATCTGTTTATCATTAATTTTTATCGTTCTGATTTCTCACCTTTCTATAAATTTAAAATTACCGCACTAGCATATATTGAATAATAAGATATTCAACTAACTAGCGTGCCATCTGCGATTATAAAGTGGCAAGAAACACCCTATACCAGTCATTTTTTTAAATAAGTCAAGTTTACTTCCAATTAGATGACATGTTTATTGTTTAATAAAAAAGACACCGTTGTATTAATTCATTTTATATTCTCGACAATATTCAGTTCAACGTTACGACGTAAAGGAATCCTTAAAGAAAATTTTGACACCGATTCACATATAAATTTTGGTCGCCCATATCATGATCTACGGTTTATGACATTGGAAGGTGGTTCCACCTGCTCTAATAATCTTAGCTAGTCACAGTGAATCTCTCGCTAGCAACAGGATTAATCAATGAAGACCTGCAAAAAAATCCAATTAAATCTCAACTGCAGCATTATGTAAATGATGTGTATAAAATATTTTCTAGACCGCTGCAAGAATATTTCGGTTAATAAAAAAGACTTCTAACACATGACTATATTATTCGACCTAATTCTATGTACATATACAACAATTTACGATTTTTTCTTTCATCGTCTCTAATGAATTCTTCTGTAAGTTCATGTATGTTGACAAATAGTTTTAACATTTGTAGGGAAATAAGTTTTCTTGCTTTAGTAATACGAGGGTATTTACGGCACGGTATTATTCGTTTTTAAAGACAGAAGATTTGAAATGGTCTTAGGAAATAAAGGAATAAGAAATGACTGATTTTTCTGTACATAAATAAACCATCTATATATTACCAGATTTTTAGTTAAAAAGTTAAAAATTGTTTGATATATAAAAGCCTACAAGAGCTTGTTTTGAGTGAATTTACTTACCAAGAACATTGCTTATCCAGTAAATTATTCTACGTGTTTCATTAATTTAAAAAACTATTTAAAATTTAAAAACTAAACGCCAGACCATTCTAGAGCCTAAAACGGAGTTAAGCTTTCTTGAGTATATATATATATATATATATATATATATATATAAATATATATATATATATATATATAAAGATATATGTATATATATATACATATATATATATATATATATATATATATATATAGATATATATATATATATATATATATGTGAAGTATCTAAATTGTACACTTAGTGTTTGCCATTCATAGTCGTTGACATGTTTTTTATCTTTAGGAAAATGTTGCATCTAAAATTAAAGAAAATTTTCAAGATTAATGTGTTTTGTAAAATTTTTAACAGAAAATAATTGTTGTATATTAGCAATAATTGTCACTGTATTTAATTAAAAGAGACCCATTTCTCTACCTAAACAAAAGAAAATGTAAGTCTATTAAACTGAACACAATCACAATTGGGATACATTTAAATAGGAAATTACTATTTCTTTTTATGTACAAGGCATAAATATACCATGAATTTTAGAAATAATATAAAAATTAATTTTATTTCCTAACAGTATGTATACGGCAAGAGTTTTAATGGATTTTACTTTAAAAATTTCATGAATATTTTATATCATTTTCGTACACCAGCGAGGATAAAAGTTTAAACGATTTGAACTTTAAATAATCAGCATTCCGTAACTAAACTTCCCAGTCAGAATATATTGTAAAATATTTCTTGTATTTTATGGACTAAGTTCATATAAGCGGCGTTCGTAAGTATGCTAAAGGGTGAAAACTTATATACGAGTGCCGTGCTATTAAGCTACAATTTTGGCTTCCCTTATATTCATGGGGCTGGGAAAATTTTGAGAATTTAATTAATTTGTTTACTTAAAGATAATAGTATCTCCATTGATGCAAATTTCCTTATTTCGATATAAAATTATTATTTATTGTGTAGAATCTATATGTCTCCATCTCTCTGCAAAATAAAATTCACCGAATCGAAATAGGGGGACATGGCTAATTTAATCTAATTATAGCATGAAAACAATTTCTTTGCTTTTTTGCATATAACATTAATTGAAATAATTTCGACCGAATTAAAACCGATTCTTTGGTCAGGAAAGCATTCTCGTGATATAGTTGAGTTAGTTTCAACGAATATATATATATATATATATATATATATATATATATATATATATATATATATAAATGATGTCGGTGTAGTCACGGTGTGAAAACGTAGCCATATCAGATTGCCGAACACTATATGATAACTAAGTTCAAACAGCGCTCAGTTCAATGTGAAGGACTTTGGCACTAACAATAGCGGAACTTGAACTTACAACCGGGGAAGAATTTCAATTATACGCAATAAGTACACAAAATAAATACAGTCAGCACGGAACAAAAGTCGAAAGCAGACTTACCTATAAACAATTATCAAAATTTTCAAGCCAAATCGTTGTTTCAAAATACACAAAGAAAAGTTTTCGAACTTGTTTCAATGTCAGTAAACCTTTTTTCTTTTTGTACCAAGCATGTAAAGTTGATCTGCCCTTACTTAATCCTTTTTAATATCGTTATGTATTTTTATTTATTTTATTGTTTCTTATTTTGTTATTTACTGTATTGACAAAATGATACGATGAGTTGAAAACAATTACAAAATAAAGCAAATTAAAATTACGTGTGCTTTTTGATTTACATTTCTTTGTATATCTTCAGAAAATGGACATAAAATGTGTTCCTCTATGTGTGTTTATATATAAAATTAATGGAACCTATCCTATATATTACAGTCAACGGTAGTAAGTTAAGTGTGCAAATCTTATATGTGAGTTTTTAGTTATAAATTATGAGGAAGTTGTATTTGATAAGTTTTATTAATGGGTTAATTTTTTGTGCCTTACGGCTATCAAAGGAAGTACAACATTACGTCTGCAGTTCAAATATTGCCGGATACAGAAAGTATATATAAATAGTTCAGATATTTTTGGTTACAGAAAATATATATAAATGTTGTTATAGCCGTCGCATAAGTAACGTTCACATAAGCAATTATTGACGGTATTTTCAATTTGTTCGATGATCTCTAAATTTTTTTAAGAAACATGATTTGCTTGTGAATAAAAAAATTAAACAGGTAATATATTTATAAATAATTCTACAAAGTGTGTTCAACAATTATTTAATAAATCTGTTCAACAATTATTTCATGACTACGAGTTATGCAATTTTCTCGTGACGTTCCCCAGCAAAGTAACCTCAACATTATTTCACTGCAATGACATTATGAAACCTGCAGATAGATGATGGTTGACAAAAATAATTTTAATTCCAATTCTATTTACCCTGCTTCTAGTCTAAGTAGCGTTGTGTTTTTCAGTATAATACCAAGTAGCACGTACATAGATACCGGCACTCTGTTTGCTTGCGCAAAGCACACAAACAACGTCTAGTAGGCAAGGTTGGACGCCGAAACTCAGGTTTTATTTACATTCGCTATCTGTTGAAGGCATTTCTTGTTAGCGCACCTAGCTTTGTATGACAGATTATTTGACTCCATTTTCATTTGGCTGTGGCATAGGTTGAGACGTGAACTTGATCACATTGTAAAATAAATTGTGTCACGTTTTCAAATATGCAAATTTGTGTTTGATAATTATGAAGGTCGAAAATGAAAGAACATGGCTCAATTCTAAAAAACTTTGCATTGGTATTAATTTTTGACAATTGAACAAGTAATGAATATACATGTAAACTGAAAAATTCAACGAAAGTCACATTATAGATCGGAAACAATTTTCTTCCGTTTGCTTTAAAAAATATAATTAAATTATATAAAGTATACTAACTTTAATCCGTGGCTTTGTATGCATTTTCATTTTAATTTTTATTCAAAGACGATTTTAAAAAATAAAATGAAAGCAACCGATATAAATTTTTCCGAGTTTAATTTCTCCTTCAGCGAGTATTTTACGTACTTGTATTGGCAAGTGTATTTTAAGTTAGAAGTAACCTTGGGCCAAGATATTTTACGTTTTAACAATTTAAGAAAAATTAGGGAAGACTTAATACCAATAAGATTTACAGAAATTGTAGAACGTACATCAATACTTCCCATATTTGTACATTGTTTAATTTCTATCTGACTAAACTAAAACAAAACTTAGTAAGAGATGATTATGGACAAACAATAGCACTCTCTTACATTTTTGTTGGACATATTTATCTCAAACTGAAAATAATGCCTGCAGTTGCAATCCAGCTTAGTCGAGTGAAAAGGCAATTTAGTCCGTAAAAATCACTGCTTCCAGCTCAAAATGAAAAGATGATGAAAGGTAGGAATTTCACAAAGCCAGCATTTGTGATACTGAACTGGCGAGGTAGCAGTCTTGTCACTATTTGGAGATGAGGTTCACTTAGTAAAAAATCAACTGCTGTCACAAATTTGAGTAGAAAAATCAATCGGAATTCTGGAAAACAGTACATTCTTTCGAAGAAAGAACTTCGATTCTCTGTGCAAGAAATAAGGGAATATTTTTTATGTTATTTCTGACTAATTTTTTATTATTTTTGTGACTTTATTTTAACAAAAAAAATATGTGTTTCCATTATTCATTCGTTTTAAAATAGATAATAGTCTTTTCCATGAGTATTCTCTTTCTTGGGATACTGACGTCACATTTTTGGAAGCCAAAAAGAGTATGAGAATGAATGAGCTGTGTAATTAAAGATAGACTTTCATTGATTCATAATTACAGGAAAAATTGAAAGGAAGTAAAGTGTCCCATTGCAAATTCAAATGCGGTAAAAAAGTTACTTGAAAATCAATATGTGTGTACTAGGAAAAGAAAAAATTATTAAAATTGCTTCATTAATTATGGGGAAATACTCAAATGAAAATATATATAAAAACGGGCTGACAAAGCGAGTCAAGAACATTTAAAAACTTCGGGTTCACAACTTTACCAAATCATATATACAAATTATGTCCTATATATTAATAAGATTAATTTATCAAATCATATATATCAATTACCATTACCAGTTAGGTCATCAAAAATGGTTACCAAAATATGATAAATTCCAGTTAATTTGAAAAGTGCATGACGTAATTTACTTTGTGTAAAATGACTGGTAGTTACTGGTAAGTAAAAATTTTGCCATTGAACGCTTTAAGAGGAGTACAACAATTTATGCTACCACAAATAAATTATTTAATGACATATCTTTTAAAGCAATTTCAATAAAGCTGTATAATCGGAAAAGCAGGTAAATTATAAACTAGTCGGTTGTAATTATATTTTCTTTATACTTCTGATTTATTTTCATTAGGAGGTAGACGACATTTTTTGTAAGTAAGTTTGTAAATAAGTTTACGATAAAGAAGTCCAAAGATAGACCAACATTTGACCGCATATATGGTACGATGGCGGAGACTGAGATTTTCAATCCTTGCATCGTTAAAATTTATAAAATATTTCACCTTATGGAGAGGCCTAGAATAATCTTCCAATAATGACTATAATATGTGATATGAATAAGATCATATTGGAATCAAAGAATTATGATATAAATAAAGTTACTGCGGAAGAATATATGTTTTCTGGACATAATTAAATTGAAGGTTTCTGTTTTATGAGTTTTAATTGTATTGTCATTTACCCGTATCAAATGTACCACTCAACGAAATGATTTAGCATTATATATTTTCCTACGGTACATTTTCCAATATTCAAAAGGTATGCGTGATAACTGTAGTGTTGCATGTGTGAATTTTAAATAATTTGAAGCCAAATAAGAAAATAAATAAGACTTGTAATTTTTTATAATGCATTTAATTAAAAACTGGAAATCAAGTAAGACAAGTATGGAATTCTTTGAATTCTATACTTGTAGAGACATAAATATAGATGAAAATAATGATGCAAATTTAAAACATTAGATAAATTGTTTTACTTTAAATGGGTAGTGGAAATGATTTACATTTTATATACATTTAACTGCCATTTAAATGAATCAAAACTGATTAGCGTATAACTTGAAGAGATATCTATTCATATTAAAATAACATATTAACTTTATATAATACGTCTCATTTTTTGCCAGGTAATATGCAAACAAAAGCGAAATATAAGGCAATGTTCACAGTTAGATAAACTATTCTGACGTCGTACGTAAAAAGAAAGTATGAAGATTGTTACACGCAAAAATCTTTTGGTTGTTTGGGACCTGAAAATAAATATAAGGAAGAAAGGCAATACTAAGGTTAAACATAAATGTGCACAAGTGTCTTTTATCTACACAATATACACAGATAATTTTATAAACAAATTTTATTCACATAAAAGTTACGAAAAATAATTACTGCAATGGAAATAAAAACCAATGGTTAGTTCACATAATACCATAACTATCATCTTCATTATCATCATTAAAACATTAACGAAGTCCATCATGATCCGTTAGGACACAAAAGCACGACTAAATACTTGGAAGCGAACTAATTTCCACCCCAATTATTTGTACCTCGAAATAAATACCTTTCACAGAAAACAATACAAAACTTTTAACTACTAAACTGCAAATTACTACACGTAATTAAGTCCACTAAACGAAGCAAGACTCACAAACGACGACACCTCTTCGAAAGTTATCATTTGGGCAGTGATGCGTGATTAGAGGCGATTAAGGCCTAACCTTGGCGTTAAAGACCGCTCGGTCAGTGCGTGTTCAGTCACCTGCGGGCGACGGGGTCGTAAGAGACACTTTTCACGCCCTAATCCTAATCATAACTCATTCCCAGTAATAGAAGGCCTACTTGGGCGGGAGCTCTCTTATTGATTCAGTATCACTTAAATTTTGGGTATTTAACAATGGTTCGCACTTAAACGGAAATAATATCCCGAACACTTCATGTTAAATGATAACAGAAGGGAATTAATATTTTCTTGCGGTGTCTGTAGCTGTTCTGGAGTTTTCCGATTAGGGCGCTCGCATCGAGAATAAATTTTAATATACGTCGTTCTTTGCCAGTGAATTGCCTTAAACCAATGGACGTAATTTTTGTGTCTTCATTGAGAGAAAATAATGTATGGATTAAAGTATAAGAAAAAAATGCTCTTGAAAGCAATCTGTGTTACATTATTCATGGCATACATTTAGCTATGCATACTTTCTTTTTTTTTCAAATTAAAGTATAAATAAATTGTTGTGCACGAATATCTAACATTCTAAATACTTTGATTTACAAGAAGAAGATTAAAGTATTAACGATATAATAAATTTTAACAATAGTGAAAAATTGAATTTGAATATCCGATTTAGGCAAATTCTTTAATTGTTCTAGTAGAAATGAAAGAAAACGAAAGGAAATTATGCACCTCCTTTTTAAGTTAATTAAATTAATAGATTTTTAAAAATAATTATCAATTAATTGCAAAAGTCGGGAAAAAGATTTCTGTACGTAATTTGAGTTTCTCGTAATATTATAACTTCGTTTTTCTCATAGTGTGAAATCTAAAATTAAAATCATGAAAAAAAATCCTTTCCTGTTACACATATTATGAAGTACATCAATATAATTTTCTATCGCATTGCATTTAATAATGTTTGTTATATTCACTATATTATTCCATCGATATAATAAATTATATAAAATTTAATTTTTTAACCAAAAATTAATTTAACGTAATTAAAACCTAAATGAATGAAAAATAAATTATTAAATGTTATTTCTAAATAACGCTTATTATTGATTTTTCATAAGTTTGTCTTTCCATTTGATAAAATACCATAATTAAAAAAAAGCATCCCAATTTTTAATTTACTTATTACGTGAAAAAGCGAAAGGAGCAAAATAAATCTCGATAATGAAAGGACAAATATAAAAATAACTAGTGAATAAATACAGCTAAAAACATTGCTATAGAATCGAACCGTCTTCAGACACGTGCTTGAATATAAAATGTTGGGCGAATAAAACAGAATATAAACAAACTAGGTAATTGGTACAAATATATTTACAATCACCTTAACGAGAATCGTTTTTCCTTAATGTGTATGGAGACAGTCATTATTTCACTGATTTGTTTTGAGCAATTATTGTTTCATACACGGCAGACAGCAGATGTGGCTATAAAAATTGTACGTGTAATCAAACAAGTCGGTGTATGTACACTTCTATTCACCTTGACGAGAATTGGACGTTTATTTAATTCTTTTAATGTGTCCGAAGTAAATCATTAAGCCAAATGATTTGTTTCCGGTTGCTATTTTATGATGAGTGTATTAATTTTGTTTCGTTTAGGGCCATTAGGTACATATATACATATCCAATATTGTTCGATATTTTGGTTCTTTTCTCTACTTTCATTAAATATGTAAATTTTGTAAACATTGTTTCTAGTTGTCCAAAGTTTGATCTCTAAACTCTCTAATATTTTTAAATGAAAAATATAAACTATTTTCGAAGAGCTAACATTATATTTAAAGCCGATTGAAGTATTGCTCCGGGCTATTTATCATATAACTTTTTGCTATTTATCATATAACTATTGTAATTCCTTAAATACATTTATGCTGATTTTAAACTTACTATTTCCATTCAAACACCCAACCTGGGCAAATTAATTAATTACTAATAGTCTCTTTTTACATATCGAACAGGTCTTTGGAGTCCAGTTTAAACATTAATTCGGATACTCGGAGCAACACTTCAATCATGAATATATAACGAAGCAGTATATAATGAAACAAGGGAAATATATTGATTGCAGCCGTTGAGGGTAGAGTATCCATTGAATTAACCATGTCCTAAAGAGACCCGATCGCGTCTTTCCTATCGGGCTGGAGACTGTTGTATGATGTACTTACCTTTTATTCGAGTCCTTCTAATTAAATTATAATGTTGGTTCGAAGGTAATGTGGGTTAGGAATTTAAAAACCCTTTTGAAACTCCGAATTTGCAGAGAAAGTGACGGTTTAACCACCGTGATTAAGGCCACGGCGGTTTGAGGCTCCTTCGATGTATTTCCTCGCTGTTTAAATTATCTTACGTTTTACTTAGACTTCATTAACGTAGCTTTTATAATAGGGTAATGAGGCTGATAATAGTTCGCTGTCCGTTTCATTATGACAATAAAATGTCATAATGTACTTTAGCAAATATAGGTAAGAATTTAAGTAAATACAGTGTAATTAAATCCCTTTAATGTTATCCAAATAAGACATGTGTGTTTTTCAATTAACACTCATAAAAGGCGTAAGTATTTTATTGAAAATCTTAGTTATTTTAACTTTAAGACTAGCACCCAAATCACTTCTAAAATAATCTCTTATAATTATATATAATCACATAGTCATTCACATATTATACCCTTGCTGTTTTCACAGACAAAAAGTCTGTAATAGGTATAAGAAAACATGATTATACGCAATTTTCATATTTTTGCTATGCTCCTTTTATATTTAAGGTTTTATATTTAAGATTCTTTAGTGAAACAAAGAATCCACATAATTTTGTTATGTCTGTCCATCGATCACAGCCCCAACTTCAGTATTTTTAAAAGAGACCGGCAAAAAGAAGCCTGACTTTATCAAAATAGAATACACTTTTTGAAAAATTATTTTTTTTATGTCAATAAGCAAACAATTCAGCGATTAACAATCAAGTAAGAATAATAAATAAAATGCCATCTGTGATCATAATAAAAACAAAAAGAAGTCGTTTTCTTAAATAAGCATATATTATATTTTTCAATTATGAAGAATTTCGTACATTAATAGGATATAATATTAGATTAAGTTTACAACGAGATATCATTAGCATTTTGTTTCATCTCGCTAGTGTAAAGAATGCTACAGAAACAACATTTAAAACTTTTATGCAAATTATCAAATTTTCATAAAAAATACATTTCCCTTTTGAATGGTTGGCGATTTAGTTAAAAATTCTAAAGATCTTTTTTAAATTTTTTCTATATTAAAGTCTATTTTTTATTTTTGTAACACCCAATACTAGTTCACCTTCTGTCAGTCTCCTTTGTATCGGTATAATTATGTAAGCATATATTTATGTTATAAATATTATGTCGACATCAATTAATATGTAATATTTCTTAACGCCATTTAAATATGTAATCTGACGACTTTATGTTTATTTCAGCGTCTCAGCGATAAGATGCAACGAAGTTTTAAACCTGTTTAGAATAATTTGAATTCAAAAGCTATGTGCAATATATACATATAAGTTTGCTAGATAAGCTTCGAAATCTATTTTGTAGGGAAAGCATATTATATAGACGGTGGCAAATATCTGAATAAAACCAACGTAAGGTACGTTGGTTTCATATTTACCACCGTTTCGTATTTACCACCGCCGTTTAATTGTATATAAGAATTATCAAAAATAATCAGAAAATATGTCAATAGAAACTTAAATCCTATTTATCATTACAAGTTTCCTGTGCAAAGCTAATTTATCGCATAATTAAACCAACAAATGTAGCCCATAATAACAAATGATACCCAGTACTAAATAATCCAAAATCCAGTGAACGTGAAAATAATTTTTGCTGAAGTATTTTTATTGCTGTATTAATTACCAATAATATAAAATAAAAGATATTCCTATTTTTCTTGAACTAGTAAATCATAAAATTATCTAACTTCATTCTGAATGATCACGGATACATTTTAGGGTAAATAAAAACAGCGTCTAAAATATTTGTTAATACACCAACTTATATGCTTATCTAATAAAACGACCGGTGCTGAGATTTCGTATGGGTACAATTACGATATTTAATTAAGATTTTTTGAAACATACTTCGTTCTTTAATGAACTTAGTCTTGCTCTTTTTTTAATTAACAGATATATCTGTCTTTTAATATAAATACTTCCTATCCTCCGGTGATACTCTCCGTGCATATATCGCCAATAACAAATATATTTCATTAATGTTATCTAAATGAGACTTGTGGTCTTCGCCTAATGCTCACAAAAGGTGTATTTTGTTGTAAATCTTCTTAGTCGTCTTAACTTTACATAACATCGAATGTCGTTAAACTTCTCATGCCAACTTTTATTTATTTTCAATAAACTTTTCCGTCTTACTAAAAGAATAATTCTAATTTAAAAGTGTCAAGGGTCAGTTTTCAACTATCAAAATATCTTGAAGTTACCATCGTATTTATTGATGTGAGGTCTAACAAATGGACTTAAATATCCTCAATTTTATCCCAGTTATTTGTTTAACTTTACACCATGACCTACCTGCAAAAAAATACCAGTGCTCTATCTTTTTATGATCTTGAATTGCCCCATCTATATTTTTAGTAAAACAATATTATCAGAATTCTGCACGAAAACGCAAACATCCGCGACTTTTTCTTCGAATGTATTGATGTTATTAACTATATTTCTAAAATTATAAAATACATGTACATATAATATGTATTATATAACGATATTGATATAATAAGCTACCATATTGTGAAAAGTGTGTCAATAAAATTAGTGGTTCTTGCGTTAATAAAAAAGAAAAACTTTTCTCTTTATTATATCAGTAGGACATATTGTAAACAAGTGGCATTATTGGAGTTAAATATTTGATCTGGTATATGACTGTGATTGCACAATATTAGCCACAATATTTGAAATATTTCCTTTTAGTGATAACAATTTTCATTTTTAACTTCGAACCAAGGACATCTGAAAATGGCTATTTAAAATATAAAAAGATATTTTAAATAGCCATTTTAGATTGTTATTTTTTTATTGATTTCACTTGGTTAGAGATTCAACAATGCTTGTTTAATTATTTACATATATTTTTCCATGACGAGATTTAAATCCCAATAATAAAATCTTAATGATGATTCTTAGTCATTTTAACAATTAGCTAATTTCTTTTCACATTAAGAAATCCCTTTAAAATTGTTAGACTAATAAAAGGCTATATATTATCTGGAAAAATGATAATATAATACACGGATTGGTAAATTAATATGATATTTCGAAGAATATGCACATCTAATTACGAAGACATTTTTCGTAATTATTTTACCACAAAATTTGTATATATGCAAACATGACTTTCTTTTTAAATTAATATTATATAAAAAATACTTTCTCCCTTGTACTTTTTATAATTAATGCCTTTATCACTTCATACTAAGCTGCATGTATTAGATTAATCTATATCGACCAAAAGCGACACTTAATACAAGGTGAATGCGAGTTTTTATACTGGTATTTGTAATATTTGAAAATATTATCTTAGTACATATTTAAAAATTGTAAAATATTTTTTATTTTTCTAACACGTAAGTAATATCTTCTTATTATAAACAAATGTTGTCATAAGTATATATTTCACTAGTATATATTAAGGAAAGTAAGTCTCTATTAAAGTTATAATAAAGTAAAGAATGCAGTGTATATATTTATTCGGTATGTGATATATCGAATATGGAGGCGGGAGCATTTTCAAATGTTGCATATTCAGTCGATCACGTCGAATCGCCAACCCTCGACGTGCAATACTGTAATCGTCTTAAAAGGATAATGCCGTCTCTTTTCTCGTTACGGTGAGCAAGTTTTGCTAGAATATCGACAATCAATATTTTCTCGAAATTTATTATATACACAAAACAGCAATGCTGCCATCTAACGGCTCAACGTCAATATGATTGACGGTCGGTAACATTTTTGTTTAATTTCAAATCCACTCATGTATAAATAAAGTGGCGCTTTAGCTCAATGCTTTTGATACTTGTGCCTTTATAGGTCAATTTTAGTAAAATATATGTTTGATCTGTCATCTGAGCTTCATAATGGAATAAAAACGTAATAAGCAGTGTGCAAAATTAGAAATGAATTGAATACCTGCAATCAATTTTGATTTATTAAATTGAGTTGAATAATTTATAATGCGAATACTTCGCACGGGTCACGCTAGTTATAACTTATATTTCATAATTAAATGACGTATGGTAGAACTACATACCTATGTATTATAAATGTAATTTTTATAGGGCTAGCTAATGTGTTTGGGCATGCGGTTCCCTGTTAGTTGCTCCAATAGGTGTTACTGCTTCAGCTTTCGTTCTTGTGGTTTATGCATGCGAGTTGTATCGTAAGAGACTCATGGCAACATAAGTCAATTTAAATATTAATAGTACTTTTGGGACAAGGCAGTAAAGAATTTAAAGAAGGGGTTATTAGCAGAGAACCTATGATGAAGAAAATCTTACCGCAGTTATTAATATTGGAGTTTTTAATTATGAATGATTTTAGCCGAAACGCAAACGCCAAACTGTTTTTCATTTCTTTTATATCCCTCTGTCGACATTTATCCCTCTATCGATAGCTTCATTTGTGTTTATAGCATATTGGTAATGTAGTCCATCAAAATAAAAAAAAATGTTAGGGGATTATCTACGGCTGTTAAATTTTGTAAAGTTCGTCAGACCATTGATTATTAGAATTTAAATAACACCACCAACTATTTCCATTTGGATTGCCTAAATTGTCAAAAGAGTTTCAGTAATGATGCATATTTAGTCAATTAATTATTGATTTAAATAAACCATTCTAACATGTCAAACCTGTATTTAAAAACGAATTATGATAAAAATTCGAATAGCTTACCTCATTAATAGATTTTCAATACACGAAAAATGATGTGACCTTTCAAAAAAATTAATTCATTTATAAATACCCATGGCCCCTTCCGTTTAATTAGAGCTTAGTTAAAGTATATGGATACTACTATATGTTCAATTAAATCTTTAAAAATATACTATTATTAATGAAATTGTCATAGATCAACAACCATTTGTCATAATTATTGGTACTTGAAAACCTTTTTACGTCATTTCTTAAGTATATTGCAACTTTAATTTCATCTCTTCAACTTACATATTTTCCATGAAAAATAATCGAGCGTGTACATTAAACAAAGAGTTTAAAATGAAATCATACAGAAATTCCGTTTGTAAATACTTTTTTTATTATTATTACAACGCATTCTTTCTATAATACAATATCCAATTGCCTATATCTGTCTGGTAAACCGAAAGTTTTAATTTTTTCCTTTTTTATGGTGTGATTTTAAATGTTGCCTAGGTATAACACAAGGCCAAAATGGATTTGATGAACGTAGGTTTCAAAGGAACCGCAAACAAAAAAGTCTGACAATCTGATGATCTCATCAAAATTGAGTTTTTGATAGCGCACATAGGTACATACGTATATACATATGTACACACACATATTTTGATGTGATACGTACTTACGCATTTATATTCCCTTTGAAGAAAATCGTTTCAATTTATTTTGATTTACGCTTCCCAAATGCTAACGCCATATTTTCATTACTTTAAAGTAAATATAATTAGCTTAAAGGACAAATATTTCAGATATACTGTATAATAGAATGGAGTTTTTCATGAAATATAACTATCTATAAAAATATAAGACAAAGAAAAGTGCACATTATTGGAAACAGAGTGATGAAGTGTATTGCAATAGAAAAGGTTAGATAATATAAAGCGACCATGCCAGAAAGTATTAGTTTTAATACAAACTAAAACAACTTTGTTAATTTGCCATCCATTCATAAGGAGGGTCGGAAAATTTTCGGCGTAAAATTTAATCATTTGAAAGAATTATACATCTTCGGTATAATATCAAAAAGTTGATTGGATAATGAGTATCTTAGCCTCTGTTATAAGAACAAAACTAATATATTTTTATGAAACCGACGAAGATGACAGTAACGAAGGCAGCGCAGAATAGTAAATAGTTATTATTATCGAGTTTTTTTATTTATTATTTTTAGAATACAAATTAATCATGACTATTGATTAGAAAATTATCTGATGTAAAACTATATACATCATTTATTTTTGGTATTGTCCATAACTGTAATTACAATATGTAATGTTAATTATATTAACCAATTTTTAGTTGAAGGAGTTGGTAGTTTAGTTTTAGTAAAAATGTTAGTTGAAGGAGGAAGTCATAAGGACTTAAAAATTTTTTTTTCAGAATTTTTATAATGTATAAATGATACAAATGTTCACATTCTTATTAGTGGAAAGTATGCGATATAGACGCATACGCATTGCACATGCATTTTATGCAAATTTAAAATAACACATGAAAATATTTATATGCAAATTGAAAGAGAATTTTTTTTTATTTGATATATCGTGCTTTGCATAAATTGATACAGAAAAATATTAAAACTATTTCTTAAGAATTTTACGTAAGACAATTCTGAAGCTATTTTCGAATATGTCTATAAAAAAGAAAGTTTCCTGTCCTCCAACTTCTAAAATCAGTAGAATTAAAATTAGAAAAAACGAGGAGTAACAGATATTTAATTTAATTTTACCGAAAAGATATTTTGTAAAACGCTTAATTTTAGAAAACTTTGTTATGTATAAAGTTATAAATTCAACACTATTATATAAATTATCAATTTCTGTTCATTTCACAATAAAAATAAGAAAGAAATTTTATCTTTAGTGTGAATTAAACTATTGTTACACCATCTCGATACGTCAAGCCAAAATTCATAAAAACTTTATTCAATTCCCAGAAATCAATGGTGAAACTTTCATTGCAGAGTAAATTGTTCGAATTTTCTTGTTACAAACTACTAAAAATATACTCATCTGTAATTTTGACAGCCCCCAAGCAACGACAGTATAACATAGAATTTATAAATCACTGAGGCATTAATTATAAGAATTTCCATACCCTTAAAATTAATGTTGAATATTTTCTTCCGTGTTTTTCGCTAATTACATGGAACTAAAATTTTTATTTTAGACCTCACAAAATTCTGTCTCTTTCCTAGAAATAGTTTGTAATGTTTTAATCTTTATAAATTTTTATATTAAAACATACAATAATGTTAGGCCATTGTAAGGTTTCCATAGCCAAATGGTAAAAAAAGGATACTTACCTATTTTACAAAACGGTCTCTTCATCTTTCCATATTCATGTTTCATTAATGTACCTAAAGAGCAATACGTCAATCTTGGGGGTATACTTCCTTCTCCATGGACTCAATAAATAATTCAAATTCATGTCTTCAAATTAAAAAAAAAATTAAATAAGAAATTTTATTTTTGAGACGGTGTCATTTTTCCTATGCCTTTTATATATATATATATATATACATATATATATATATATATATATATATATATATACATATATATACACATATATATATATATATATATATATATATATATATATATATATATATATATATGTATATATGTATATATCCCCCTGCATTACTTTTTAACCGCATTTATGAAAAAATTACAATAAAGGTATTTATTAAATACTTTAATATTTTGCTTAATTTGTATTAATAAATTGAGATTTACGACAGAATTATGACCTGGGATCACCAATAAATTTCGGCCGCGTGTATCGTATACTTTAATGCGAACTTCATGTTTGATACTTAATTTTTGTTCATGACAAAAATTAATATAAAAAAGACATCATCGTCCTAATTCCATTGCAAACTGGATATTACAAAACGAATATCTAGTAAAATGTAGTTCGACATTCTAAATATTTCTATTTACTAACAAGAATTTTCAATGAAATTGTCGACACTGGTTCAAAGATCAATTCAACCGCCAAATCGTCATATTCTATTGTGTACAACTCGTCATAATAATCCTCGATTTTAACTGTAATTCGGCATTAACATGGTGGTCTCCGCTAGATCTATTAATCCTAGGCCAACATAGTGAATCTCTTGCTAGCAACGGGATCAATCAAATCAATCCTGTAGGGCCTCTCCTGCCGCTTGATGTGTGACGAATTTGTGGTTTTTCTTTAAGAACAGAAGTGATGTTGGTCAGTGAGGTATATTTTATATATAAATTTCATTGTTATATTCACATGTGATAATATTTAATCTTTGGGAGAGGTTTAGTTTTTTACTACACTAGGTGATATACCGGCAGTTTCGAGAAACGCCAGACAGTACTTTCTTCATAACAGCATTTAGAAACATAAATCCATATTTAAGGTAAATTCAGTCTTTGATAAAAAAAAACTTTAAGCAGACAATTTTTTAGTTCCATTTGAAAGTCCTAAAAATATAAAAAGTATAATGTTATTTAGCAAGCGACTTGTTTTATTTTTTGTTGTACTTCCATAAATAAATGATCAATGATAACTAATAATTTTTTTCGGTACGCAGGAGTCAAAATTTCGATTTGTTCGGATGTTAGTCAATGACGTTTACGGTAGTGTTTGTAGGATATAAGTTTTTGGTAGCTTTTGGGTGAAATGGAAATAAAGAATTCGAGTTCGAAAGCTTATAATTTGGTTCGTTCTGGTTAGCACTATAAATAAAAACGTCCGTAGTCAATTGGAAGACACTCTTCAGATTTTTTAAACCTTTGAAAGTGCATATATGTACGTACGAACATACACACAAACTTCAATATGATACATGCTTACCCACCAAAATTTTCTTCTAAGCACTTTTCTTCCCTTATTTTCATAGACCCTATCTTAACGAACCATCGCAATGCTGTCGAATATGGAAGCATACTGAATGAAAATTATTTTCATTCAATAACAATTTTAAATAGTTGTTCGTTACGCCACAAGATTGAAGCTTCTTCAAACAAAAATTTTGTTGCATATTTTTTTGGATTTACAACAGTGAAAACTTCTGTAGTACAAGGTGCATTAACAATGTAAGTTCTGAAGTTGTAGGGTTGATTGTAACTGGAAAGATCTGCTGTTCTCAGTAAAATGTCAGTATAAAAATACTAAAATAAAATACACGCAACAGGTGTAAAACGGAACGTCTCCATACTCGTCTCCAAATGTAAGGTAATTGTTATAAACACTTATTGAACATTTTTGTTCTTATTATTATTAATGTTTTTAAAACTTTCTTCAAACCTTATATATAGATTTTTATTGGACGTGAACTTTCATTAGATAGTTCATGTTAAATGAAAAATTCATGTCAAAAAATATGTCAAGAGTATAATTGAATTTTTCACATAGTTTAATTCTTTATCATTATTATAATAATTATTTTGAAACACGCCTTTCTTTAGCAATTTCCTTGGTAAATGAAACTGTTTACCAATATCTAGTTAAACATGATTTAACAGCTGCTAACATTTTTCGGATAAAACGCAAAAAACTCTGAATCGTAATGTATTCAACATTGTATGAGTTATATAATTACACAAATTAATATTTAAAACAATTTAGGTATTTATTTCATCGGCTCCAATGTATTTTTCTCTCAGTTCAAGATTGTTGATAAATGCAAGACTGGCTTTAAATTTAATAGAGAGATAACTTTCTCAAACTATAGTTAATGTCACTATATATTTATAAAAAATAACTAAACAAAGTGGAATGGTCACGTTTTTATCATTAATAAGAAACAAGAAATATGAAACAGTTTAATTTGTCTTTGAATGTAACATCCATCAATTTGCAGACAAAAATTGTCTTGTACGCAGCAATAATAGAATAATAAAGCACAATTCAAGAGTTTAATATGACCCCATTTTCTTAGTAAAAGATGCAGTTTATCCAATTAATATTTACATACAGGTTTTATTCATTTAAACAATTGTTTTTAAATTTTGAGATATAGCTAAAATCATTTGCTCTTTCCTTAATATAAATGAAAAAATGGAAATAAATTTTCTTAGATACATGCTTCCTATCTATACCATAAAACTAGAAAGTTATTAGTTGTGATTCTGGTATCAAACTAATACTAAGATTGCCGAATATTCCTAATACCCCACCGTCGAGATATAAAGGGCACCGTTTTACTAACCGTTCGCAAATATAAAATGACATATGGAACTTACTGAAATAGTGAATTAGGTAATGAACTTGCTTTAGATTAACATAAGGCTCCGATAGTTATTCGTGTATTTATAAAAAGATCGCATTCAAATCTAAAGACATTTCGCATGACTAATTATTTTATTAAATATCTGTTGGCGAAATATGATTTCTTTTTATTAACTATGAAATTTGTGGTCACGTATCATTAAGAGACCAATTTTTCCATCTAATGTAAAAAAATATAAATTTATTAAATTGAACGCAATCAGTATATATAAAGCAAACTAATGTTCGTTTTTTCCCATGTATAACGAAAAAATATACACACGAAGGAAACAATGTAAAAAAGAAACTCATGTCAAAATGTAATACAGCAAAAGTTGTAATGGGTTTCGGTTTAAAAACTTCATGAATGTATTATACCATTCTCGTACAATAGCAAGGGTTAAAATTTTAACAATTTAAACTTTATTTAATCAGAATTCACCCACTAAATTACTCAGTCTGAGTTTATTGTAACCGTGAGGCTCGGCGGAGGGACCCAAACTGTAGTTGGCCTCCTACGTGTTTATTAGTTTTACACGCCTTAGTATGTAAATGATATGCGAAATTACAAGGGAATGCCCTTTACAGTCTAGCCTAAACAGGCATAGTAGGTCAACGAGGGACATTAATGATATTCATTGTATATTGCGTAAATATTTCTCCTATTTTATGGACTGAGTTAACATAAGTGTTGTTTGTAAATAGTCTAAGTCGTGAAAACTTATGTAAGGATACCGTGCAATAATTATTTTGTACGGATACCGTGCTATAAATAAATTCGACATATAATTTTCTGTTCCCTCGTATTCGTAGGACTGTGAAAATTTTAAGTGCTTAAATAGTTTGTTTGTTTTAAGTCAAAAATAACTAGATTGGTGAAAATTTTACTTTTTTATTTTAATATAAAATAACTATTTTCAAGTGTAGACTTCACATGCCCCTCTCTATGAAAAATAGGATTCAAATCAAAACCAGGAAGACGTGGCTAATGCAATATATAATTATAATATGAAAAAAATTCTTCGTAGGTCCTTTTATATAATCTTAATTAAAATACATTGTATTGTTAGGAGTTCTTCCTTGGTTACCAAACGTTACCGTTACAACTCCCGTAATATAAGTCTTTTTATTTCAGCCATTACATACAAAAAAAATATTTCCGCGTAGTAACGGGAACGTACCGTTGATAGATAGTAAAATACTATTTGGTAACTAAATAGTTCAAAACAGCACTCAAATCAAAGCGTTGGTGTTTAACACTAATAATAGCGAAACTTCAGTTTAACACAGTGGAGAAATTGTCGCATACCGTACGGTTATAGGCCATAAGTACACGAAATAAATACAGCCAGCTATCAACACAGTAAAACAGAAGACTACAGGAAACTAGAAAATAGACTTATATTATTTCGTTTTCGATCCAGTACACAAAGTTGTTTGATTTTTGACCTAATTTTTAAATATTTTCTCTTTTCCTTATTGACAACCTTATATGATGAGATTACAATATTTACTAAGTAAAACACATTAAATTACTTGGGTTTTTAAATTTACATTTCTTTTTGTATATTCGGAAATTGAGCAAAAAATATGAACATTTATATGTGTATGTATATGTATTTGCACATGTATATGCATATATGTGTGTATGTGTGTATGTTTTTATAGAGGTAACAGAATACTTTTACGTATTATCAGGAGTCGATGTTTTGCCTGGAATGTCGAAGTCGGATATTTCCATATCGACTAAAAACCTCCTCTGTCTTCGGCCTCTGTTTCCCATGCGGAACTGCTGTTAGGTATTACTTCACGGGGAGAGGAAACAGTAACTTCCACTATATGACGAAAGAGCAGTAGTTCTTCATATATTGGAAGTCACTGTTTCTTTCCTTCTAATCGTTATTTTTTTCTCGCTTCATTTCTAGCGGCGGAGATCCTGGAGGCCCTCTGTCACGGAAAAGTTGGTTGCTTCCCAGGCTGCCTTTGTTGAAAGCATCACTGCGACCAAGGACTCTGGCTTTCTTTTTCGAGAACAGTTTCAGAGTTGAGATGAAAACTTCATGTTTTAACCGATGAAGATATGGTCGAAAAAACCATTGTCCTGAAAACATATGCGTCAAGTAGTAGTTGACCTCGCCGTGGTTACATTTTAGCCAACTATTTACTCGTAATATAAGATGGTACGTCCACCTGCCTTTGTTGTGGTATTCCACAGCACTTGCGCTGTCTTGCCGTTCTTTCATTCTGAGCTCCTCACAGCTTAAAGTGGCTGATCCCTTACGTAGGTAAATGGCTTGTCGTACTTTCCAATAATGCCTATCGTGCCTTTGGACAGTATGCGGAAAACACCTGTAACTCTTAGCGCACTCAGCCTATACACTGGTGCTATGTTCCTCCGTGACTCCTACTTTTTGGAGGTATCAGCCCGAATGGAGACACCATATGTACTGACGACAGTAATAATTTTCTCTTTTGTTTCGGGACTCGTATATTGAGTATCAGTCGTCATAAGGATACTCTCACTACCGACGGTTTGGCACCCACATGGTCTACCTGCTGATTGAAATTGATTTGGGCATTGATCATCACTCTCAAATACCGAAGAACTGGTTGTCACGTGATTTCATACTCTCTGACTGTCAACGTGCCTTACAACCAATTGCGTTAGGTGGTGTGTTCTTTCACCATTATGGCCGCTAGATACCGTCCATAGATTCCCGCAGTGGTCACTGACCATATTGGTATCCATTGCCTCCCAGGAGTAGCTTCCTTTAGCTAGGCAGCCACTAAAAACAGTGAAATCCACAATGGAGCTAGCCTCTCTTCTGATAAACGTCGCTTCATTGCCGCTGTTAAGTAGAGCCACGTTTAATGCAGTCATGTCCTTCACCAGCGCTTCCCCTCATGAATTAGTCTCTATGTTTCCCAAATCATCTGCCTAGGAGTTGAAGTCCTCAGCGATCGCCACGGGAGAGTGCTGCTTCGCATTCTCGGTCAGCCGATGACGGAAATCCATATAGTCACCTATTGGAAGATTGAGTGGAGCCTAGCAGCTGTAGAAATGGATACCGTCCTCCTTTGTCACTACAAAACTAGCTTCTGCGTTATTAACTACATTCTGAAACGGGAGCTCGTTGCAAGACCAGATTACTGTTTTGGCAATGCTATTCGTTTCCCAGGTATGAGTGATTGACTGTACGCTCCAACATTAGTGCCAAATCTGGGCTCAATTCGTGTACGATCTGCATGAGAAGATCATGTGCGGCTTCAATTCAATTGTTAAGGTCAAGTTGGAGTACCTTTATTTTGTAGACTGAGCATCTCCTGGTAATATCAACATGAGAAGAGGTCTCCATGTGGCCAATTTTGACGCATAGAACACTTTCTAATACTTGCCTGCTTTGTGGCTTGCTTCTCCATACTTAATGCAGTGTTTGGATCGGTCCACTTCACTTTTACACTGAATGGGAGATGGACATAACACCATTACTTGAAACACTTGATTAGTCTTTCCACTGCTCTTATACGGCAATCAACCCAGCCAATCCTGATCGAACACCTTCTCCGCTTTTGGTATTGCCAGTATAACCAAGGTAGTTTGAGTACCTCTATAGGCGTTGCGCAATAACTTGATTACTTTCTTCGTGATTTGATACTATTCTCCAGCCTTTTTGTAAGGTCACAAGAACCTCCCTTTTTGTCACAGTGTCGTTGAAATCTCCTATTTCGAGGTCTCCTTGAGGCCCCTTACTCATCACTTGGTGATCTTGGCGTCATATTTGAGGATGTCGGCAATATTTTTTTGCATCCATTGGCTTCCATTGGTGTTCTGCCTCGTGAGTACAATCAGTAGGTCTCCGTCAGCTGTCTTACAGATCTTGTCAACTGTGGAACTTGCCTGTTAGTCAGAAACGCCCTTCTCGACTCTTGTAAGAATCTCCTAATACTTCAACTTTTTTTTGGCCGGATGATCAATGCATTCAGTTTAATCACTGATCTTCGTAACTTCTTCATCTTAGGCTACTACAAAGACTGATTCAAAGATGGCTTTGTACTCTGCTTCTTCTTGTCCTTTTTAATTGAACCAGCTTTCTTCATCTTGTCCCAGTACTTGCTTGCCAGGTGGGGTTGGTCCACCTTCTTCCTTTTTTGCAGGGCGCAGTGTTTTCTCCGTTAGAAGTAGGGGTAGTATCCCTTCCCTCTTCCTCTTCATCTGACTATTTATCGTCTCCGGTGAAGTCCACTGTTTCCTCTTGACTATCACATCCTGTCTCAGTAGTTAAATCACTATCCGCATAACTTCCATCTCCGTTGCGGCGATTGCATGAGCATGGGACAGCGGTGATGTTCTAGCATCCTTTGGCACCAGGCTGAAGGGGTGTTGCGGCTTGCTTTGCGTGTCGTCCTCCAATGACTTCAACCTCCTAAAGGCGGTAACTATGCTGACTACTGCGGTCTTTATCTCCCTATAAACATTTGATATCGGGTCGACTACATTTTTCAGCTCGATAATAAATTGCCCCAGACGACTCCAGGAGACTCCTAATGGTTTGAGTAAGACACCTGGAGTGTTACCTTATGCCCCAGTGGAATTGTTTGCGATGCCGTATCCCCGACGCCATGCAGTATCTGGCACGGCACCTTGACACTTTCACTTGGGGTGTTTTGTCCGCGGGAGCCATTTTATTTCACTCCTACACTAGCTTCACTCGCATCGAGCATTCTCCTATCAGCCGGTGGAAACGAGCCTGGTAGCAATATAATCTTAGCCTCTTTTGTGTGTGTGTGTGTGTGTGTATGTGTGTGTATGTGTGTGTGTGTGTACATGTGTGGGTGTTTTTGTATAAGCAATAATACAAAACTTCTAACTAACACACTGCGAGCGACTCCACTTAATGGAGTCCACTAAACAAAGATAGTTTGACGAACGTCAATAACTCTTAGAAAATTATCATTTGGGTAGTGATGTGTGATTAATTAAGGCCTACAATTAGCATGCCTCTCGGTCAGTGTTTGTTCAGCCACCTGCAGACGACGGGGTCGTGAAAAACGTTTTTGTTGTCCTAGCCTTGATCATAACTCACGCCCAGTAATAGAATATCTAGTCGAGCAGGAGTTCTTTCGAATAATTCAGTGTCACTAAACGTTAAATTTTGGATATTTAATAATGTTTTGCATTTGACTGGAAATTATATCCTGATATCTTAATATCAAATGATCACGGCACAATTTTTTTTTGGCACCTATTAGCAATTCTTGGATTTTCCAATTATTCCGCTTGGATCGAGAATATATTTATTACACTCCATTATTTACCAGTACATTTCCTTAAAGGCATAAACGTTATTTTCATTAAGAAGAAATAATGTGCGAAATAAAATACAAGAGGAAATAAAATACTTTTGAAAGCAATCTGTGTTATGTTATTGATTGCATAAATTTAACTATGAGTAATTAGTTTTTTTTTATGTTCAGATTAGTGTACTATGTGTAATTAGTTTTTTTTATGTTCAGGCAGTTTTCGTTTCTAAAAAATCCGGTATTCTTTATATTTCCAAATTTAAAAAGAAAACTAAAGTATCCCCGATTTATTACATTCAATTAAAATCTAAAATACGACTTATTGAGTATTTTTATATTTTTCAAAAACTCTAGTAAAAACGAAAGTGAAGTGAAATATTATAGTTATATTTTAAATAAACTAGTTGAATAAATTAATTAATGGAATTATCATTAATAAATACCTTGCAAAAATTAAATAAAATATTTAAAACTATATTTCATGACTGTTACTTAATTTTTGCAAATAATTTATTTTGCAATTAATTCATATTTGAGATTCACATAATAAAATTTTCATTGATTTGCATTTAGTAATATTTGTTATATTCACTATTTTATTGAAATTATTTTATCCATAAACAAGTATGTGTATATATACGAGGATGTGCATACGAATTCAATACGGAGTTTCTATAATTTTAAGCGGATACTTTTTAAAATTTAATTATTTCCACAGAAATTAAATTTATTTGAATAAACCTTAATTGAATAATTAACTAAATTTTTTCCCGTCTCATCGCATTAATACCATTTTAAAATACTAATTACGTCAAAAAATTAAATAAATAAACTAAATATCGATAATGAAGTGAAGTTATTCCATTAGGATTTTCTGATATATATTTGCTTTATTTTAATTAACAAACATATAATAATAATCACTGTGTTATTTGATTACACAGTGTTATTTAAGCATGTATTCATTTTGATATATTAAATTCAAAAGAAAATATGTTAATTTTCCTATATTAAAAATGTAAAGTGCTTTGTTTTTAGCATCCGACCTCCATGCAAACCTAAACTATTAAATCGTCATAATATAATGTTCTCGATAAAGAAACCATTTTGTGCAAAAAGATTTAATTTTTCTTATTCTTACGTTACATTAAAATGAGTTCTTGTTAAGTATATTATTTATTTACTTCTGTACTTAAATGTATCCAATTGATAATCGGACTTATTCCTACAAGAGTAATCTCTTACAGCTGACCAGAACGCCAGTCCAGCCTCGTGCGCCTCGCGGTCAAAGGTCGTATGCATTGTGATCAGCCCAACACACCACTGTGACGACAATGTATATATATATATATATGACGACAATATATATATATATATATATATATATATACATATGAATGAAAGACTATATAAGAATTATATTAAACATGAAATTACGAAAGAATATTTATCACGAGACGTTTTACTTTTAATAAATTTTGGTGACTATGAACAAGTTAAAAATATTTCTATATAAAATTTTTTAATAAAAAAAAATTGTTAAACACTCTCCCACAATCCGTACAGTTTTGTGATATACTTTACGAAAAAACTATCACACATCTAGATTTTAAATTTAACAGAATAATTTAAAGTTATATGTAGATATGTCTATCTTTATTTTTGTATTTAAACATTTAAATAATTTATAAAATAAAACGATACAACGATGCGCAGTACTAGCATATGATTACTAGCGCCATATGTTAGCAAATTACGAAATTAATAGAGGATGCGTGCAGATGTATGACACGTCTCCATGCACGCATGCATGTCTGGAATGTTTTCTGGAAGTGAGAACTAAGTTATTGTTACACCGTTTCGATTATATAATTAAACCTAAATTATAATTAATGAAGCCTTTGTTAAGTTTCCAGAAAACCGTGGTGAATGAAAGCGTTGCATACTAAACCAATATAATTTTCTTGACTAAAACTACTACACATAAATACTCACCTGTAGTTTTACCAAGGTATAATTTTCTTAATATAGGTCAACCAAGTTTTCTGAAAATTCTTAATTTGTATCATATGGTGCTATCATATGAAAGTATAATAAGATAATGAAAAATCGGAAAACAAGTTTGAAATGTCTAACTGGTATTATAGGCATCTTATTACTTCGAAAAAATTCAATAAACATTCATGTACACAACTTTACCAAATCATATAAACCAAATAGGTTATGGGTACCAATAAGCTTAATTTATCAAATTATATATACTAATTAAGACAATGTTGCAAGAAAAATATGTGATGAATTACGCAATTAATTGCCAATTAATTTCTAAAATGCATGACGTAATACACTTTGTGTAACATGAATGGTAGTTACTGGTAAGTAAAAATATTTAGCGCTAAAACATTGAGAATAATAAAACAATTTATTCTACTAAGAAAAAAATTAATATCATTGTAATCTCTAAAAGGAATTACATTGAAAAATCAATAAAGTGGGACAGACGCAAGAGCAGATGAAATCTAACTATCTATAATAATATATAATAATGATAGTTTCATCGTTTGTTGTTGTATTTTTGTAATATTACTGACTTATTCTTATTAGGGATAGACAACAGAATAAGAGGTAAATCTGGGAAAAATTGCAAAAGTATTATTTCTAAATACGTCTAAACCTAAAAGTTCAAAAGATAGGTTAAGAAATGATATGACCGAGTAAATGGAACGATAGTAGAGCCAGGATTTTCAATTGTTTAAAATGTCACAATTTACAAAATAATTCAACTTTTGGAAAAACTTAGGAGAAGCGTCATTATATGACGCTATTATATGATACGAACATGATTATATTAAAAAAAATCATGATATAAGGTTTTTATGATTTAAGGAAAATAAGGTTTATGTGGAAAGAAATTAATTTTTTGTATATAGAAATAAATCGATGATTTATGTTTTATTAATTTTACTTATCGCCTAAACTTAATATTTTCCTTAACCATTACCCTGTATCAAATGTCCTATTTAACTAAATGTTTTAGCATAAGTTCGTATATTCTAATACATTAAACACATGCGTGATGATTTCAGTGTCGTACGAGTGAATTTAAAATAACTTAATACCAAATATGTGGTCAATAAGTCTTGCTGTAAATTTTCTATAATACATGTAAACACTTGAAATAGAATAAAATAAGTATCTTTAGAATTCCATACTTATTAAGACATAGACATAGATTTTAACAAAGATACAAATTGGAAAACTATGAATACCTATATTAAGTGAATTTCAACCAACCGAGTTCACGTATCCTGTACGAATAATCTAAGTAACTTGAGCGCATCTATTTTAATTACTGATTGACAACACAAAATTACTGTTTATGGTTCTACGCTCCGAGCGCTCAGGTAATTGCTAAGAGTTTTCGAATCTACTACGCCGCTTATTTTAATCTCAGCCTCTACTATTGTTTTTCTATCTCCCCACAAGTAGCAAGATATAATAGTTCGTTTGGTTAATTCGTTTGATCGCCGTAACCAACACAGTTAGCAGTTAATCAAGTATTATATTAATTTGTTTACTTTATAAATAAGGCAAGTTGCCTTGCATTTTCTATACACTTAATATAACTACACTTTATATGAATCAAAACTTATTAAAATAAAGCTTGCGAAGTATTTACGTGACAAATCGATACATATTAAAATTTTTTCCGACGTAATATGTAAATAAAACAGAAATATGTGTCGCTCGTTAAGTGTTTGTTCAGTCACCTGCGGGCGATGGAGTCGTAATAGACGCTTTTCTTGCCCTCGCCTTGATCATAACTCACGCCCAGCAATAAAAGGTCTAGTCGAGTGCGGGTCTTTTCAAATGATTCAGTATCACTTAAATTTTTGATATTTAATAATGATTCATACTTAAGACGAAATGATATCCCGAACTCTTTATGTTAAATTATCACGAAACGGAATTAATATTTAATTGCAGTGTCTATTAGCAGCTCTGGGGTTTTTAGATTATTGAGTTTAGACCGATAATAAATTTATCATTCGCCGTTATTTACCATTGAATTTTCTTAAAACAGTTGACGTAATTTTTACGTCTACATTAAGAGTAAATAATTCATACGTTATAAAGCATAAGAAGAAGATGCTTTTGAAAGCAATGTGTGTCATATTATTAATGGCATAAATCAAGCTCTGTATACTTAGTTTTTTTTTGCTTCAGAATAACATGTGTATAACCTTTTCTCTCTAGAATGTCATCAATATTTAGGAAGAAAATTTAGACATTAACGATATAATAAATATCAAATAATGGTGAAAAATTAAAGTCGAATTTACGATTTATTGAGAAAAATTTCTTTAAATTGCCCTAGTGGAAACCAAAGAAAATGAAGGAAAATTTTGCAACTATATTTGTAGTAAATTATTTGAATAGTTGAATTTATACAAATTATAATTAATAAATTAATTGCAAAAATTAAGCAAAAGATTCATAAACGTATATTGAGTTATTAATTATATAAATGAGTACGGTTTTCTCATGGTGTAAAAATAATAATTAAGCTCCTGAAAACAGAAGTAAACTAAGTTTTCTCGAAACGTGTTCAAGGACATCATCTCATCAAAAAATGGTGTCCCGACACACATCTTATGCAGGACGTAGTTAAAATTTCCATCAAATTGCATTTGATAATGTTCGTTACTTTTATTATCTTATTCGATTTATTTTGTGCATAAACATGTTTACGCGTATGTGTATATGAATATTTCTAAAAATTTCATTACCTCCACAAAAATGACTTTTTGTGAATAAACTAATAATTTGTGATTAAACCAAAAATTAATATTGAATATATTTGGCGTTAATTTTGTAGGAATTCATTATTCACAATTAAATGAAATTACGTGATGTAGCATTATTTCTACTTTAATACAACATCTTCAGGTGGGATATTAGCAAGGATCTTTGCTAATATCCCACCTGAGGATGTTGTAATACAACGAAACCTAGGTCGTGGTAAAGAAATTAAAGAAAATAGAAATAATACTAAATCACGTAGTTTCATTTTATTGTGGGCAATAAATGAATATAAAACAATTATTTAATATAATTTGTAAATAATATTTATTATATATTCCATATAATAAAATTAAGTTATTCAATTAGGATTTTCCGATATGTATTTCTTTTTCATTTATTTTATTTTAATTAACAAAAATATTATAATGTGTCATTACATTAAATTCAAAAGTGAAATGTCGGTTTACTAAATATACATATAATATGTACATATATATATATATATATATATATATATATATATATATATATATATATGTATATATATATATATATATATATATATGTATATATATATATATATATATATATATATATGTATATGTATATGTAAACTTATGTTAAATACTTTTGAAATAGCCTAAGTTTAATTTAAATAAACAATAACAAATATTTAACTTAATACTTCGAAAATAAAATATAGCACAATGCATTAATTGTCAATAATCAACTCGCCTTCAGACACATGCATGGATATAAAATTACGGATGGCTAAAACAGAATATAATCAAACTAGTCACTTTGTACGTATATAATTGTAATAACCTTAACGCGAATCGCTTTTTCTTGATGTGGATGAAAAGAGTCATTTTTTCACTTATTTGTTTTAGACTATTATTGTTTCATACAAGGCCATCAGATATTGCTATAAAAATACATACATGTAATCAAACTAATTAATGTGTTTACACCTTTATTAACTTTGACAAAAATTGTTTTTTTATAATTCCCTTAATGTGTCTCGACTAAATAATCAGGTCAAATGATTTGTATACAATAGCCATTTTAGGATAAGTGGACTAACCTTGTTTTTACATTGCATCATTAATTAAAAAGAAGCATATGCAATATATGTCATTGATTAAAAATTAAAATTGTCATTAATTAAAAATAAGCATATGCAATTATAGTTGTGTTTTCCTGCGTTTATAAAATACATACCTTTCGTCAAAACGTTTTCTAGTTGGCCAAAGTTCGATCTCAAGTTCTCTAAATTGTTTTTCCTAAAAAAAATATAAAATTTTCGAATAGCTACCGTCACAATTAAAAATGCTGTATCATATGGATCATGTAACTACTTAATCTCATTTAAGCTGAATTGAAGCATTTGGAATAACTATATCTATGAGTAGAGTAATCTGTAATTATTTCCGATGAAACCTCTAGGCTAGATTAATTAATTAATTACTAATAGTCCATTATCACCAGTAGAACAAGTCTTAAAATTCAGTTTAAACATTTAGACGGATTTCTGGAGCAAAACTTGAATCGCGAATACATAATAAAGCAAGTAAAAGATATCGATATCATCCTTTGAGGATAAGAGTATCCGTTGAATAAGCAATGTCCTACTGAGACCCGCTCGCATTTGTCCTGCCGGTCGGAATAAGGTTGTACGAAATACTTACCCTTTATTCGAATCCTTCTAATTAAATTAAAATGCAGATTCGCAGGTTTTGTGGGTTAGGAATTTAATAATCCTTTTCAAACTGCAAATTTATACTTGAAAGCGATGATTTAAGTACCGGGATTAAGGTCACTGCGGTGTGAAGTTAGTTCAGTGTGCTTCATCATTGTTTAAATTATCATTCTTATGTATATTAATGTACATTTTGTAATAGGACAATGAGGATGTTAATAGTCCAAAGTACCCATTTCATTATGTACAAAATATTACTTTGGTTCTTTGAAATGTGGTTTTCACCTAATACTTCTAAAAATATTTGGTTACAATTTTTTTTATTTCTCTTAACTTTTTCACTAGCCCGGGAAACTTTTTATATAAATTTTTTTATTCTTTTTCAAAATATATATTTTTTCTCATAACTATATTCGCACACTATATACATGGCCATTCATATGTTGTACCGTTGCTGTTTTCAATTACAACATTTTTATCACGTAAAGAAAAAGAAATAGGCCGTCTTCCTATTAAATATAACACTTTTTGATATACTCTTTTATGTGGATAGTTTTAAAATTCGATAATGAAATGAGGACCATAATTTCAATGTAACTGTTAATCTCTCATATTACCACTTTCTGTATTTTTAAAGAGACCGGCAAAAATGGTCCTGATTTTACAGAAATAGAATGTAATTTTTTAAAAATTACATTTAAACCTATTATAAAAAATATATAAATTTAAAAAAAACGCGAAATTGCTCATTTGTATGACTGACGATCTCGATAAAACTTTTAAAAAGACTTTTTATTTTGTTCTATATAATAGTGCCATTTTTATCCTTGTAACATTATGTGGAACTCTCACAATCTCCTTTGTGTACATAGAATTTTGTATGTAGATACTTCATATTATATTGGTAAAATTAACATACAGCATTTTTTAATGTCATCTCATTACGTAGTGGCAACTGTTACTTTCATTTCGGCATTTTGTGGACCACATTCAACGAGGTTTTAAGCCCTGTTTATTAAATATTTATTTTATGATAGTTTCGAAGGATTTTATATAAAAGGCATTTGACTACAATTTTAAAATAATTATTTCGAGTAATTTGCATTAGCGTTTCAGACAGAATCATATTCTCATTGTAATTTTTACTATATATTTGCTTAATAAGTTATAAAACTTACTATGTAAAAATAAGAAGCATATTATATACGTGGTCATAAATTTCTGAATAACACACAGCTTTTTAAATGAATGCAAGAAATTTGAATAGGAATCGGTAATTGTATAAGTAGAAACGCAAATCCTATTTGTCTTTAGAAGTATATTTTGCAAAGCCAAATTATCGTATAATTGTAAAAAATGGACCATAATGGACTTAAAATTTTTGATCTGTTTTATGATTAGGATTGTAAAATATTAACCATAATATTTGAAATATCGAATCAAGTCTCTTCTTAATGATACTTAACGTTTATAGTTTCTAAATTCTTAACAAGAAAACCGGAAAACTTCCCTTATTAAAAAAAACGTTTCAAATAGTCAATTAAGATTATCATTTAATTGCTTTCACCTGGTTAGGGATCCAACAAAAATTTATTAATTGTTCACGTCTATTTTCGTATGACAATTTAGCTCCCAGTTACAATATAATTTTTTTATTACAATAAGGAATGCTTTTGATATGGTAAAACTATTGAAAAGCTACATATTATCCGGACAAATGATAACGTAATAAACGGATATATAACTTTGTATTATGTAAAAAGAAGTTTACGTATTTCATTACGAAGACATTTTTCGTAAATAATTTGCCCCAAATTTCGATAATAACACAATTTAATTTTATTTTACGATTATTATGATATCAAAAATCTATCAAGTGCATATTTTTATCATTTATTCCGTTAAACACTTTTCATAATATTTCACCCATTAGTGTGAAATTTGTGAAATCACAACAAACATTATCACAACATTTTAAACAAATCCAATAAGTGAATACGTATCACTTATTGTATGGTGAATGCGTTAGGATTTGTTTATAATGTTGTGAAAATATATTTTGACTGGATATCTAGAAAGTGTAAGATATTTTAAATTTATGCGCACATAAGTAACATCTTCGTATTTAATACTGTTAAATAAAAAACTGTCCGTAGAAACAGTTTTTTCAAGTACACATTCCGTTCATAAGTATATCCGTAACGATAAATTAAAATTAGTCGTTATTAAGATGACATTAAAGTAACAAAGCAAAGGTAGATATTTATTCGGTATGTGGTATACCAATCAACGAGACGAAACACAAACGTTGCATATTGAGTCGATAAATCGCCTACCTTCTACACCCAATGCTCGATTCGCACGCCGTCTGGTTATTTGTTGCAACGACCAAAAATCGTGGTAATATCAACAATTAATATTTTTTCCAAATTCAATTCCAATGGCGCCACTTTAACTCAAAAAATCCACACAACATTTTTATTAAGAGTTTCTGCATAACAAGGAATTTTTAAACTTATCATATCTCACATTTCATATTTACCATTTAAAATTAAAAATAAATGAGGCTTTCCTTCGGCCAGATGGTGACGGCTTTTGCTGTTGCTTTGTGGGCTTCTCGAGTAGTTTCACTAGCCTTGATATTCACGTGACTTCGTGTTAGTTTAAATTTTATTCATGTGTTGGTGAACTAAATACAAAGCATTTAGTTTTCCGTCTTCCGAAATTTAATTCGGAGTAGACAAAAGAGAAAAATAATTCCGATTCGCCCCATTTGGAAAGAAAAAAGTAATACGACTTGGGAACACTGTGATCCAAAGAGCCAAAATTGTTATTTCAATTAATACGAAATATTTAAAAAGTGGAAAAAAAATATTTCTCAAATAAATTGTTAAAACGAAAAATATTAAAATTACTAACGAGAGATATTTAAATACATAATTTAAAATTTTAGACGAATTTCAAATATTAACACTGCCAAAATGAAAAAAATGTAATATCTATGAGTTTTTCTTAATGAAGTGACTTTTTTTTTAAATTTGCACATCAAGGATGTGTGGTATTTTTATTAAAATATTCTTAAATAATTCAACTACGAAAATATATTATCTAGCCTGCCAGAGATCTGTGCTAATAGCCCACCAGAAGATGCTGTAATACAACGAAACCTAAGTTGTGGCAAAGAACTTAAAGAAAGTAGAAATAATACCACATCACGTAGTTTAATTTAATTATTTACAGGTGTTAAGCCTAACTATTATATCAGGTATATTTAATAGAGTTTTAGCGTGTTAAAATATTTCTTTCCATATTAACTACGGAATTGAACTTAATTCCACATAGGTGAACAGGGTGTGTATAAAGCAAGAAAAGAGAGATAAATTTGATACCAAGAAAAAAGAAATAATTCTGAAATAAAATTAAACAAATTGATAAATTAACTGGAATGTCTAGTAACTACGTAAATTTGTCAGATTAATTTGGTCGAAAACGGGTGATACATTTGAGTATGTGTATATATATATATATATATATATATATATATATATATATATATATATATGTGTGTGTGTGTGTGTGTGTGTGTGTGTGTGTGTGTATCATTCGGTTATATTCCCTTATAAGTTCTTACTAAACATTATAAACTACGGAAGTATTGCAGTGGACAGTATAGTACAGAAAAGACAGTTAGTGGGAAAGGAGGGGGGGGGGCTTAATGAAAGTAAGAGAAATAAGGTGTCTTAAAAGGAAATGTTGGTGGATAAGCATGTACGATGAATGTCTGTGTGTATGTATGTACGTATATGCACTGTCAAAGGTTTAACAAATTTGAAGGAATTTTTCCAATGACTACCGACGTTTTAGTTATTAGTACTCAATGGACCGAACAAATGGGAAGTTTTTGAACTCAAATTCTTTATTCTGATTCACTTTTCAGTTTAATAATATAAAAATTATATTCTGCAAAAACTAGAGTATTTTTTTTAATAGAAATCGAAGACGTCGGAGGCTTTTCGCTCGTAAGCATTTATCATTTTTTAGTTACGTATAATTGGAAAATAATATACAGTGAAGAAAAAAATAAAATACGTTGCTTTCTGAATAGCATTATTTTATTTGTGACGACTTGGAATAAAGTGTCGTCAAAAAATAGACTGCTTAAAGTTTTTTTTTAAAATGAAGAGTTGAATGAGAATGAGAACTTGATTTACGTTGCTAAACGCTATTATGCACAAAGTTCTTTCCAGCTTTATTCCAGTCAGCCGGTTTGTCGTCTAGTTTAGTACATAATTAAACATCTCCCGATGACTAAATTTTACTTACTTATATTACCTCTTTTCCGAATGAAAACTCACCTATTATATAAGAGCTGGTGGAAACCGCCATTTCAAAGTCGAGAAATAGTAAGAATCGAGGGTTATACTAAGTTATAATACGATAGAATATTACAATATGGGCGGTCAAAATGTATTTGTGATCTGTTGTCATATTTTTTTCAAGTATTCGGATACTTAGTAAATTGAAGTGTATAGGATATTAAAAGACCTTAAACTAAGTCTAGAGTTTTTCTATTTGCAATAAAATAAGGACGACGATATTTTTTTAAAAATAATATTAAAATATTAATACTGCCATCTAGTTTAGAGCAACGGCAACTTATTTAAATAAATTACTACCAAAAAATTATTCCAACATCTATGTGTACTATTTATTATACATAATTTATTTTATAATGTATTGAAATAAAATATATTCAATAAGTAATTTCCCATTTGTCATACACCATATTGCACTGTATTTCTATAGTGACCTTTAAGCAAAGTAGAGAGAGGTAAACGGGGCAAAACATAGTGCCATATAAAAATTTCAACGCATTTTCAACTAACCATTAGTATTATTTTGCAATTTAGAATACCTGTTTTTTATATAATACACGACAGTGATTTTGTATTATAGTTAAAACGAAAAAACTTTAAAAATTCCTTTTACATTTTGAGACATACAATTTTGTTAAGCTATTTATAGGATTTATCTATAGCCAAATGGTAAAGATGGAGTTTTTACATTTTAACAAAGCTGTCTCTCTGTCTATCCATGTCCATATTTTATTGAGATATAGAAGACCACATTATAAGATAATGTTAGTGACATACAAAGGTTAATGACATTGAATATTAAAAGTGTAGTCACATCTTACTATAAACTAACTAGCTACCTGTCTAGGCTCTTCTCAATGAAGAATTAAAATAAATATGGTTTTAATTATTTTATACACTATAATTATAAACTGCTGATTTGTTATCGTTTTTCACAACACTATGGCTATTTATTCGACTTTAGCCCAACACAGAACTCTATGGCCTAATATTACAATATGTAATCGTTTCTAATAAGCTATAATAATAAGTTCAATTATATTTCCATGTAGAATTAATGATGTATACGATATCTTCTTACATAATTTCAATGAAGCTGCAACGGTTCAAAATGTTAACTGACAAATACACAATCGATTATCTTCACTTGGATCGTTATTGTTCGTTACCTAGACGTTCTAAATCAAAATGTCTTAAACGACATTAGTTTCTATTTCATTAAGATTCAAAAAACATTTTGTTAGCAAAGCAAAATGATAGTTCAGGTATTGTAATTTTTTTTGTTTTGTTCACATTTGCAGTGTTATATGGATTCATTTGGTATTTGTGATTCAAATATATAATTTTTTTGATAGACACCTTCAATTTGTATATTAAAATGCCAAAATTTGCATAAATAATGCGGAACATTTTGCATTAACTTTTTTTCTATTTTTATTAATATTGAATTTATATATATTTAGCATTAAAAATGAACAATGAAAATATATAATCAAATAAGAGCAAAAGCTTAACTGCCATACAGAAACATTGTCGTGTATTATATACAAAACACGTATACTACGTTTCGAAATAATACTAACATTAATTGAAAATGTGATACAATTTTTATACAGCACCTATGATCTGTCCCGTTTATTTCTCCATTTTAATTCGGTCAATTTAAGGAGTTTATTTACATTTGAAAAATATCTATTTAATATTGATATTTACATTATTTGGCTTGACAGTTTAGTAAGTTAATATAGTGATTGTAACAGATGATTTAATAACGCCATTGGTGAAATACCATGCGCATTGTGAATAGTCGTCATCTCATTGAATTTATATTTGTGCCAGTCATATTTTAAAAGTCGAATTGGTTTGTTTATACACATTCTCTTTTGAAATGGAATAGGGTACAGGTACTTAAATTAAATGAGAGTGAAAGTTTCATATCAATGGAACTGTCGTTTTGATGTAAAATACTCATACTGAATACGCATTATTTTATTCTTCAATGATATCAGTAGAAATATTTCTTTTTTATTTAGAAATTCAAAGATCCTCCTATATTCTTCTTTGCTACATGCAAATACTTCAAACTTCATTAAGAATACTTTTTTGGCTTATTATAATATCTTTGGAAAACACTTAGATTTCTTTATTTCTCATTCGAATATTTTAAATGCTTAAAGTAAAATCATCTGTTTTAAATTAATTTTTACGGTTTAAATTTTTGAATTTGTCAGTAATGAATTTAAACAGTATATTAAAACTCACCTTCATGCAGAAAGTTCGAGAGTTATAGAGTTTATTATAACAGTCAGTAAATCATCAGCCTGTACGCAAGAGAAAAAAAAGAGGATGTTGGCATAGTCGTTTCTTAATGCAAGTTAATTGCTATATCGTCTGAAATTGTTTTCGAAAATTTTGCTTTGAATATTTTTATGTAATTTTGAACGCTTTAAAGTGTTTGAAATATACTTTCATTTGACGTGAACTTTAATTGGATAGCCCACTTTAAATGAAAATTTAAATGAGGTTTTCCTTCAGGGGTATAATTACATTTCACAAATTTTATAATTCCTTATCATTATTATTATTGTTTTGAAACTCGTTTTTCTACAGTAATTTCCTTGCTAAATGGAAATGTTTAACAGTGTTAAATAAAATATCATTCTATTAAGTGTGGTAAATTATTTGTTACACAGTCGATAGGGATTTTTGGATTATTGGCAAAAATTCTGAAGCATGAGTAAAGCATATGCGTTACATAATACTACAAACAGCTGTTGTTAACAATTTAGGTTTTTATTCCATCGCCTTCAATATATTTTTAGTCAGTTCAAGCGTGTTGGAAAATGCAGGACTGGTTTTAATTTTAGTAGGGAAATACCTTTTTCAAGTTTTAGATATGTCGATATATTTACAACATCGAAGGCGTTTTCCATTTAGAAAAATAGCAAATGTAAAATAGTTTACATTTGCTTTTCAACATATCTAAGGAACAAAAAAATTTGAAATTATTGAGTTCTTTGTCGATGAACATAACATCTCTAAATTTCCAGACGAACATTTTTTTGTGCGCAGAATTACTAGAATAGAGAAATTCAATGTATAAATTTAGTTTGATTCCATTTTCTAAATAAAAAATACTGTTTATGTTGTTAATAATCATTTAAATAATTGCTTTTAGATACGATTCATGAAAAAAAATATTTGTGCTGTCATTGATACACAGGAAAAATTATTACGATTAAATGGCACCGTTTTACAAACCGTTCTTATAGATAAAATAATTAACGTACTGAAATAATGAATAAGTTGAACTTCTTTTAGATTAACATAGGCTCCGTTAGTTATTCGTGTCTTGATAAAAAGATCGCATAAAAATCTAAAGATATTTAGCAAGACCAAATATTTTGTTAAATCTCTGTTTACAAAATACGATTTCTTGGCATTAATTATGAAATTTGTGATTGTATATCATGTAATGCTTATATATCATAATAATTATATATCATGTATGTTTATTAAATTAAATTCTATCATTGTTAGTATATATATGTATATATATATATATATATATATATATATATATATATATATATATATATGTGTGTACTGAAATTTGTTTCGTTTACATAAATTACGCAAAAATACACACATATAACAAATAACAAGCAATAGGAATCTTTTGTTAAAGTGTTTATATACAGCTAAAGTTCAAATGATTCGGTTTAAAAACTTCATGAATATATTATATCATTCCCGCACACTAGCAAGGGTTAAAGTTTAAACGATTTAAACTTTAAATAATCAGCATTCCGCCACTAAACTTCTCAGTCAGAATATATTGTAGCCATGAGAGTTAGTCGAGGGACATAAATAGTAATTAGCTTCCCGTGTGTTAGTTAATTTTATACGCCATAATATATGAATGACATTCAAAATGTTATACCTTCAGACTGTACCCTAAACGGGCAAAGTAGGTCAACGAGGCATATTAATGACATCCGTAACATATTCGTAAATATTTTTGCAATTTTTTGGACTGAGTTCTTATAAGCGATTTTCGAAAGTGCTCTAAAGGGTGAAAACTTATGTACGAATATTGTGCTTTTAAGGTATAATTTTTTCTTCCCTCGTGTTCATAGGACTGTGAAAATTTGTAGCGCTTAATGAATTTGTATGTCTGAAATTAAAAGTATATCGATAGATAAAAGTTTCGCGGATTCAATGTGATATAAATATTTTAACGTGTCAAATAGAATTTAAATCGAAATCAAATGGATGTGACGAATACAACCTAATTATAATTTTAAAAAATCTATGTATATTTTTGCACAAAATATTAATTTAAAACATTGTATAGTTAGAGGTTCTTCGGTTAGAAAACGGTTACCGTAACAACTATTGTGCTATAGTTATTTTTATTGCAGCAAATACATATATAGAACTATTCCCGGATGGTCACGGTGTGAAAACGTAGCCATGATAAAGAGTAGAACACTACCTGTTAGCTAAATAGTTAAAAACAGCGCACAGTTCAATACGGAGGAGTTTGGCTCAAATGATAACGCAACTTTAACCAAACACAGTGAGGAATTGCAATTATGGGCAATAAGTACACGAAATAAATACAGCCAACTATGAATTCAGCACAGACACTGAAAGTAGATTAACAAACATTAAAGTGTGCAAGCCAAATAATTGTTTCAAAATATACAAAGGAAAAGTTTCCGATTATTTGAATATCAGTGACCCTTCTTTTCTTTTTGTACTTAGTACAAGTGTTAGGAACTGTTTAGGTTTTCACTTAATTTATTTTTTAAAATTTTTTTCTGTATTGACAAGGTGATATGATGACTACGCAAAATAAAACACATTATAATTATGTGTATAAATATGTATCAACATTTATACATACATATATATGTATATATATATATATATGTATATATATATATATATATATATATACATATATATATATACATATATATATATATATATATATATATATATATATATATATATATATATGTATATAACTTATAACAATATGTCGTATTATGTAAATTTTAGCTGTGGGTTTTAAGTTATGAAGGCTTGAGATTTTATATGTTTAATTAATGGAATAATTTGTTGAATCTTTCGGTTAATAAAGGTAGAACAAAATTACGTCGTCGATGGATGTTCAAATATTGCGTGCATCAGAGTTTACGAAATTTTTAACCATCGTTCAAATGGCGCTCACATAAAAAATATTGAGAGCATATTAATTAATTTAAAAAAATCTTGTTAATAAATATAATTGACATGTGAAATATATAGTATAAACTCCATTTATGCGTAACCAAAACTAAAGAGTCTTACGAACAAATATTTAATGAAGAGCATGACCACAAATTATACAATTTCCCCATGAACTTTCTCAGCAAAGTAAGGGCAACATTTCCTCACTACAATTACATGACGATATCTGCAGTTAGATGATGACAAACAAAAGTAATTTTAACTCCCACTCCATTTAGCCTCTCGCAAGGTGTTGGGTTTTTCATTATAGTACAAAGTAGCCTGTTCATAGATAACAGCGCCCTGGTTGCGTGCGCAAAGCACATAAACAACGTAGGCAAGGTTGGGCGCCGAAGTTCAGATTTTACTTACATTTGCTATCTGTTGACGGCATTTTTTGTTAACGCCTTTAACTTTACATGAGTGAATTTATTATTTGACTCTCTTTATACTTTTGCTGCGGCATTGGATGAGATGCGAACTGGGTCACATTACAAAATAAATTGTTTAAATAAAATGTGTAATGCATCTGAGGAAATGTGGTTTTGGTATGTAAGTCCTCATCACATTGATCGAGTGTGTCGTACGTTCAAATGGGCGAATTTGTGTTTTACAAACATGAGTGACGAATATAAAAGAATATGATTCCATTCTGTAAAACTTTCCAACGGAATTCATATTTTTTTACAGTCTAACAAGTAATGAATATATATATATATATATATATATATATATATATATATATATACATATATATATATATATATATATGTATGTATATATATATATATATATATACATATATATATATATATACATATATTTATATATATATAAATATACATTTATATTTAATTTATAAATGTAATGTACACTGAATAATTGAACAAATGTCGCATTGTAGGTCTGAAATAATTCAAACCATTTTACTTCGTATGTAGTAAAAATTATGACAAAATTCTGCAGTGCGTTCTGATATTCACCTGCCTGCTTCGTACACATGATTTTTCTTAACAAAATGCAATTTAAAAAAAATTAAATTGAAAGCAGAGGATACGAGTGGTTCTAGGTTTTCTTTTTATTATGCGAGTATTTTATGAAATGTCAGTAAGTAGTAAAATTTTGCGTTTCTAAAAGCCAAGTTATTAGGGTGTCATTTAAGTAGAATGTAATAAGAAAAGATCAAACTTATCCTAACTACATACCTTAAATCATGTATTTTGATGCTCATTCATTAACAACTTCATGAATGCCTACTTCCTTTGAAATATGTGCTTAACTTTAGCACGAAGGAAGGCCTCATGGCAAGAGTGAAGGTAAATTAGATCCAAGGATGATTTTGATACCAAATTTATATCACCAGCGATATCATTAATTTTTCTTTTCATGTAAAAATCCAGTTTGTCTCTAAGAGCATTTTTCAACTATGACAGGCTACGCAATCTGTACGTGAAACTTGGAAACACTTCGTTCCAAAATTAGTAGCAACGTGAAGTACTTAGCTGCAACTTTCAACTAACTGAAAAAAAACTAAAACAGGCAGGATTTATTAAAATAGATATCGAAAGAAAAGAGAAAGCATGTATATATATATATATATATATCTTTCAAATGATATATATATATATATATATATATATATATATATATATATATGTATATATATATATATATATATATTGCCTGTGAAATTCATACATGGTTTCATGGTTCGAAGGGAATTGCTAAGCTCGAATGCCGTATATTTAAATTTCAACTTATGATATTTTTTCTCTGTCTTCCGATAAGTAGCAATATGCAACTAGTTTTTTTTTAATTCACTTGATCAAAATAATCAATACAATTAGTAATAGCTAACTTAATTTAAAATAAATTGTTTCACTTTCAATGGGTACAGGAAGTGGCCTTGCATTTTCAATACACTTAAAATTAATGAAGTTTAAATGAATCAAAATTGATTAGTAAATACGCTGAATATTTACATGACATATCAAAACATTCTAACAAAAACGTATGCACGAAATTATTTATTTAATAGATTTTATTTTTAACACGTAATATGTAAAGAAAATGAAAATATAAGACAAATTCTACATTAGAAGAATTTGGATAAAAACGTGTGCAACAAACAATAACCTTAACATAGATTAATGAATTTTGTATTTAACAATCCTTTGGCAGTTTGTCATTGAAATGTAAATATAAATTGAAATAATATATAAAATGTACCATTATTAAACCTTTACCGGGATTCGTTACGAAACAAAAACACAACTAAATGCTCGCAAGGGAACTAACTTGAACCCCCATTATTTGCATTTTAAAATAAATAACTTTCTCATAGGTAAACATTACAAAGCTTTTAATTAATATACTGCAAGTAACCTAATTAAGTGAGCTAAACAAAATAAAGGTCACAAACGACAATACCTCTTCGAAACTTATCATTTGGGCAGTGATGCGTGATTAGAGATGATTAAGGCCTAACATTAATGTGCCGCTCGGTCAGTGTTTATTCAGTCACCTGCGGGCGATGGGGTCCTTACCGACGCTTTTCTCGCCCTCGCCCTGATCATAACTCACGCCCAGTAATGGAAGGCCTAGTCGTGCGGGAGCTCTTTCAAATGATTCAGTATCACTTAAACTTTGGGTATTTAATAATGGATCGCAACTTAAGCGGAAATTATATTCCGAACTCTTGATGTTAAATGATCACGGAAGGGAATTAATATTTTCTAGCGGCGTCTTAATTTTCTTAGCTGGTATAGGATTCTTCGATTATTGCGATGGGTTCGAGAATAAATTTATTACTCTTCATTATTTGCCAGTGAATAGCCTTAAACGAATAAACGTAATTGTTATGTAAGAAAACAATGTATGAAATAAAGCAAAAGAGGATTATGCTTCTGAAAGCAATCTCTGTTACATTAAAGATGGCCTATATTAAGCTACGTATACTAAACGTAAGCTACGTGTTTTTGTTTCAGAATAGTTTATATATATATATATATATATATATATATATATATATATATATATATATATATATATATATATATATGTATATATATTGGTTCTCGAATATCCGGTATTCTGAATATTTCGATTTACAAGAAGATCAAAGTATAAACGATACATTAAATTTTAAGCAAAAGCGGAAAATTAAAGAATTTACGTTTTATTGATTGTTATGCAAATTTTTCAGACGTTTTTCAGACAAAATTGTGTAATTATGAATGTATTGAATTAATTCAGTAGATGTAGTCATAAAAATTATAAATATTTAATCGCAAAAGTTAAGCAAAATATTTGCAAATTTATTTTGAGTTCCTCATAGTGTTAGTGACTTCGGTTTTCTTATGGTTTTAAAGTCAGCAATAAGGCTCCTGAAAAGGGAAAAAACTAAGTTCCCGGCACACATGTTCTAGGACAACATCTCTTCGGAAAACATGATCCTGTTCACATTTTTAGCATTGCGTAGGTAAAATTTTCTTAGAGTTGCACTAATATTTCTTACATTCACTACATTTTTTTGATTTACAAGTTTATGCACGATTATATATGTAGGGATGTGTGTGGGTATATAACAAGGAGTTTCTGTAATTCTAACTGAATACTTCTTAAAATGTATTTACTTCCACAAAAAAACTTTTACGTGATTAAACCATAAATAAATATCGATTACTTTTTATAAGTTACTTAAATAAAATTCATCGCATCTAATTATATAAATACAATCTTAAATTTCCAATCATGTCAATAAAGGGATTGTTTCAGATAAATCTCGATAATAAAGTGATGAATATATAAAATAATAGCAATATGCCCCGTTTCCGTGGAGTTTATTTGAGATAAATAATTAAGGTATTCCGATACGTACTTCTTTTTCATCCTTTTATTTCAAATAACAAATGTATATAATAATGTATTGCTAAATTATGTAATTACATAGTTTTATTTATGAATGTATAAATTTTTTCATGTTAAATTTAAAGGGAAATATACCGATTTCATTTCAAAATTTATCCATTGATAATATAAAGCGTTTTATTTTTAGCATGCGATATAAATTCTATACATACCTAACTTATTGAATCTTCATAACAAGATGTTCCCAAAAAAGAATCCATTTTGTTAAAAAAAAATATGAATTTTCTTAAACATATATTGCTTCTTGCTTAACACATTAATATAAAATAATAATTAAAATTATTATGAACTGCTTGAATTAGCTTAAATTTAAATAAAATAAAAAAGAAAACAAACATATAACTTAATATTTCGAAAAGAACATACAGCATAAAGCACTATTATAAGTCGTCTTCACACACCAAGTCATCTTCACACACTTGAATTGAATGTAAAATGGCGGGCGAATGAAATAAAATACAATCAAACTAGATAATTTGTCCGTATGTAGTTGTGATCATATTAAGGGGAATCGTTTTTCCTTAACGTGTATGGAAACAGTCATTACTTCACTTATTTGTTTTAGGCTGTTATTGTTTAATATCCGGTCATCGGATATGGTTATAAAAATTTGTACATGTAATCAAACTAGTTTGTGTATGTATATTCCTATTCGCCTGGAAGAGAATTGTTTCTTTTTTACAATTCCCTTAATGTGTACGAAAAAAGGCATAAGTTAAATGATTTGTTTCCAGGATAAGTGTACTAACATTTTTTCTTATGGTTTTATTAGGTAAAAATATGTACATTCAGTATATTTCGTTATTGTGGGTTTTTCCCCCACATTCACAAAAAACGTAAATTTCTTCAATATTTATTCTTGTTGTCCAAAGTTTGAACTATAGACTAATATTTTTGATTGAAAAATATGTAACATTTTTTAATAGCTAACGTTATATTTAAAGCCATCATGCAATATGACTGGTGTAATTTCTTAACATATTTATGCTCAATTGAAAGCATTCTAAATAAACATTTCTTTCGTTTTATACACTCACTCTAAGACGTGAATAATCTATAACTATCCCTTATTAAACCTTCAGCTTGAATTAATTATTTAATTACTAATCCTCCATTATAAAACAAAACAAATATTTTTCGTTTATTTTGGTTTTGCCCACATTCATAAGAATACCTAAATTTCATCAACATGTTTTCTAGTTGTCTGAACTCTAAAGTGTCTAATATTATGAAATTAATAATATATACAATTTTCGAAGAGGTAACTTTATAAATAAAGACATCATATAATGCGGCTAGTGTAATTCTTTACATGCCATATTTTTCTTGAATTTAATGCATTCCGAATAAATATTTATATCGTTTTATAACTCGAATAATTTGTAACTATTCCAATCAAACCTTCAGCCCGGGTTAATTTATTATTTACTAATCGTCCATTGTAATACGTCGCACAAGTTTTTAGAATCCAGTTGAGATATTTAGACGGATACCTGAATCAATCATGAATACATAATGAAACAAGTAAAATATATATCAATTGCAGCCTTTGAGGGTAGAATAACCGTTGAATATCTAATGTACCAAAGAGACCCGTACGCATTTCTCCTACCGCCTTGAATATGTTGCACGAAATACTTACCCTTTATTAGAATCTTTCTAATAGAATTAAAATGTTGGTTCGCATGTATTGTGGGTTACGAGTTTAAAAATCCTTTTGAATCTCCAAATTTGCAATGGAAAGCGTCGGTTTAACCACCGGGATTAAGGTCACGGTATTGCGAGGTTATTTCCTTGTGTTTCATCATTGTTTATAATACCTTATACTTCAGTTAGGCTTCATTAATATACCCTTAAATTGCCTTTTGTACTAGGTTAATGAGGCTGATAATGGTCCAAAGTACCTATTCCATTATGGATGTAATATATTACTTTGATTTGGTTTGACAAACACGGTTTAATGAATTCAGGTTACTGTTTTCCAAATAAGACTTACAGTTTTCAGTTAATACCAATAAAAGCCATAGCCTTAACTAATGATAACCTAATACACAAATATGTAAATTTATATGAACATATCATTAAGAAGAGCATTTTCATAATTTTTTTGCCCCATGATTTTATTGTTCACAAATTAGTTCTTTGCTTCTTTGCTTTTCTAAGATCTTTGCTGATAGCCCATCTGAAGATATTATAACACAACGAAACCTCGGTCGTGGTAAAGAACTTAAAGAAAGTAGAAATAATACCACATCACGTAGTTCCATTTAATTGCAAATTGTATAAAAATACTCTGAATTTGTGACTTACAATTTTTATTAATATTCTACATTTTGCTTTCTTTATTTTTTTTTCTTCAATTTTAATTTATGAAAAATATCAGATAAAAATTTTAATTTCGTAACGGCGGATTTGAGATAATCTTGATAACGAAACAGATACAACAAATGCAATTTCCCTAGTGCACCATATCATTATTCATCAGAGAAAATAAAAACAAGTTAAAACCTAATTTTTATTGTCCTCCAAAAATTAATTTAAGTAATTACGTATGTATATGTAAAAAATATACAATTGCATAGACAATCAATTGTTATGTATTATTGAGTAAAAAAACAGGCTACAAAATGCTTTAAAATATATGGTGAAAAAAATTATACGAATTGATTTTCAGTAACGATGTGATTTTTGTGAAACGGTATTTGTTGTTGAGCAACGTTTATTTGAGATTTTGTATAGAATTTACTTATGGTTTGGTTTATGATTACAGGTTTAAACTTTGTGACAATATGACTCGAGGGAAAACGGAATTCCGAGCTCTGAAATATGCAGTTTTTTTATGCATAGAGCCCTAAGTAATATAAGTTGAATGATTTATTTTGATTTTATAAATCTGAAATCTGCATATATTTACATACAAAAGTACAAATATACCAACTTACTCTGATATGATTAATCCATTAACATTTCTTTGACTAAAATATTCTCCGATTTACTTCCATTAATACGTCAAATGCTAAGGCAAGGTTTTCAACACTTTATTGATTGTATATATTGTCTCAAAGACGTACATCAAACTTACCGTGTCGGTAAATTGAATTGCTCACGACTATCCATGATGGGTAAAGTAAGAGAGGCGATTTTGGAAAATACAAGCCAAATTATACCAGAAACTACTATCGCAGATATTATCTGAGGCAATTTCCATGATTTAGCGTCCTTTTATAAACAGGGGCTGCCAATTTTCGCCACAAAATTTAATCGCCTAAAATTTAATCCTACAATTTATCTAGCGTTGGCCGGACACCAAAATAATAGTGTTAAAAATATTTTGATTTCCATTATAAGAACAAAACTAAAGATATTTTTTTCGAAACTGCCGAAGGTGGCCCTAACGATAACAGCACAGAAAATTAAAGAGAAAATATTTCGGGACCTACATTGAACAGTTTTTTGATGTGAACTTACTAAATTAGAAACAGTAATTATAGAATTAAATATTGATAAAACTGTATAAATTACTGAAGGTAGTGTCCACAAATGTCTACAACTATAATTACAATACATTTGTTATATAATTAAATGAAACTACGTGAGGTAGTATTATTTTTCCTTTCTTTAGTTTCTTTACCACGACCTAGGCTGACAAATAGACAATGGACTGTATTCAATTGGATCGTTATTTTTCGCTACCCACACGTTCTAAATAAGAATATCATAAATTACACCAGTGCACACTCCATTTCTTTCCCAAAGGGATTCTTTGTATACAAAATGACAGTTCATATATAGTAAATCTTTTCCTTGTGTTCACATTAGCAAGGTTATATGGATTTACTTGATATTTGTAATCAAAACACTTTTTCTTTATTACGATGTATAATACAATTCAAAAATGTGTCTAAATAATACGAAAAATAGACAGAGAAATATTTTCCAATATTATCAACATTGAAAATAAATGTATCTAACATTAATGAAAAACATCGAAACTATTCAGTAAAATTAGAGTAAAAGTTTAACTATTATACAAAAATAGTGTCGTGTATTATGTAGAGAACATGTATTTTACAATGCGAAATAGTTCTAACATTTATTTCAAAATGTGTTGTTATATTTGTTATGTGGTACCAATATTCTGTCAGCGTTTCTCGGCCTTTCGGCTAAAATCAAAACGTGGTTTGCGTACTTACACATCACGTTAGAAAGACAGTGGAATATAGTCTCCTTGTGACGGCAGATAAAATAAAAGCCACCATATAGGGCTAATATCAAACTCAAATAAAAGAACTGAGTTATGTAAAATACAAAAAATAATCAATAACAAAAACATGAAAATATATTTACTATTCCGGAAGCTTTGTATCAGATTGATTACCGTGCATTTATGCGATGTCGGAAAGCACAATTATGTAAACTGGTAAAATTTATGTTACAGTATGACAAACAACTGGATATATTTGAAGTAAAGATACAAACAAGTCAAACTGCATACTCGAATTGACGAAAGCGACGTCTTTTGAGAAATAATAACCATCAATTAATAATTAACCTACCTCAACAAACTCGGTTTAAAACTTTTTTGCGCCTCAAGTTATTAAGCAACTGCCTGTTAAAGGTCAATAGAATGATATTATTTTAAGTTTTTCTAAATTAAGAATACTTGGTTATGCACATGTACTAAAAAAAACATGTTTTCATTCAGTAACGAATTTAAGCAGTCGTTGTGTGGCCACAAATTTAAAGTGATCTTCAGAAAAAATTTTTAGATATGCAGTATTCACAATTAAATGAAACTACGTGATGTAGTATTATTTCTACTATCTTTAATTTCTTTACCACGACCTAGGTTTCGTTGTATTACAACATCTTCAGGTGGGATATTAGCAAAGATCTTTGCTAATATCCCACCTGAAGATGTAATACAACGAAACCTAGGTCGTGGTAAAGAAATTAAAGATAGTAGAAATAATAATACATCACGTAGTTTCATTTAATTGTGAATAATGAATTTCTACAAAATTAACGCCAAAAATATTCAATATGCAGTATTAAAAATCTCTGTAGTAAAACATACCTCAACGCTGTAAGATCTGAAGTTACAGAATTAATTATAACTATAAAAGTTCTGTTATACTCAGTAAAACGTCTGGCGAAAATTTTAAATTATACTTATGACTATTAAATATTTTAATCTATTATTATATCTACTTAAACAATATTTATATCTATTTAAATTTTTATACTCAAAGGTAAGCAAAAGATGGAAAATGGACCGTTGCCATGAATGTTATAATTAACATATATAGTAATCTATATCGTTATAAACAGTTATTGACAATGATATTGTAATTATTGTCATTGTTGTTAAACCTTTCAAATATATCTTCATTGGATGTGAACTATCTTCGGATTAGTCATTTAACGTGGACTACGTTAAATGAATAATCTGATGAGATTTTCTAAAATGTGAAGAGTATTATTATATTTTTCACATAGTCTAGTTTCCTATAATTATTAAAATTGTTACTGTTATTATTTTGAAATTTATTTTTCTTTATAAATTAACTCACTAAAATAAAATGTTTATCAATATCCAGTTAAACTCAAATTCATTACGTGTGTAAAATTATTCTCTAAGCAGTTGCTAAGATTTTTGGGATTAATGAAAAAAATATTAAAATCCATTACATTAGTCACATAATTCTATTGATACATATTTTTAATTTAATTTTCTTTTTCTTCCTATCCAATATATTTTTCTGTTAGTTCAAGTATGTTGGTAAATGCAAGACTGTTTTCATTTTAGGACGGAGATAGATTTTCCAAGTTTTAGTAATGTCGGTTTATTGACGGCCTAGTAGGCATTTTTCATCAAAAATAGGAAATGGAAAATGGTTACGTTTTCGGCTTATATAGAAAACAACGAAGTGGTTGAGTTTTATTTCCATGAATGTATCATCCATAAATGTTTAGATAAAAAATGTCTTGTACGCAGCAATACTAGAACGGTGGAGTGCAATTTATGACTTTATAGTAACTCTATTTTCTGAGTAAATAATACTGTTTAATACTGTTAATATTTATACGCAAGTCTCATTTACTTAAATAAATATTTTTAAATGTTATGTTTAAGAAAAATAACTAATACAAAATGGATTAAAATTTTATTTCCCATTTAAATAAAAAATTACTTGTTTCCCGTTTATACTTACCATCGATACTTGTTTTCCATTTATAAAAAATTACAATATCATCAGATACTGATATCATTATCATAAAGTTGTTAGTAATGATCGTGGTGTTAACATCATACGCAGAGTATCACTAATACCTCATCATCGAGAGGCAATGGCACAGTTTTGCTACCCGGTTGTAAAGATAAAATGATATAAATAACTTACTGAAATAGCGAATTCGTAAATGAACTTCTTCTTGATCAACATACTGATATGTCTGTTGTTTGTATCTCTATAAAAAGGTCGTATTCAGTTCTGAAGATAATCTACAAAACTAAATATTTTGTTCAATTTCTTTTTAACAAAATATTACGTCTTTTTAAAAACTATGAAATTTATGAACGTATATCATTAAGAGACCCATCTCTCCATGAAATGCAAAAACGGCTAGATTTTGAATATTGAATATTTTCGAGTTAATTTCTTGAAATGTTTAACCTAGGTTTCGTTGTCTTCAGGTGAGCAATTTGTAAAGATTAACTCTTAGAAAATTTCAACAGCATTTAAATATTATATAAAACAATAGCGGAATTGGGGTTTATGCGGGGTTTTCCACTGTTTACGTTAGTGAGTTTATGATTGTTGTGTAGTTTTTATTATATTTTCAGAATGTATACTATATTGTATAACTTTCGAAAATATAGTAAAAAGTATATCGCTCTCCTAATACGTTATATAAACGATGTTCATATGTGTTCTAAAGTGTGAAAACTTATTTATTTTTGTACTTTAACGTATCTAATTGATACATAAGGCGGACTTATTGCTGCGATAGCAACCTCTTGCAGCAACCAGAACACTAGTCCAGCCCCGCTTGATGAGCCTCCGGGAATCGAACTCAGATGCTGCGGTGCACCACACCTCAAAGACCGAATACCTTGTGATCAACCCAATACACCACGGCGAAGACAAAAAATTATGTAGGAGTACCGTGCTTTTAAGCTTCATTATTTTCATACCTCATTTTCATAAGACTGTAGAAATGTTAAATGTTTAATAAATTTATACGTTTAAAATTAAAATTATATCGATTGATGGAAATTTCGCACATCAATATAAAATAAATACTTTAATGTGTAGAGTGTATACGTCTCTCTCAATAAATATAAAATTCAAAATGAAATCAGGAGAACGTACCAGATACAATCTTGTTATAGTGCGAAGAAATCCTTCGTACGTGTTTGCATATAATAACAATTAAAATAAATTGTAATATTAAGAGTTTTTCGGTCGAAAATTTTACCGCTAGAACTTTTAAAGACTTAGAAATGACTATTTATACTAACACGCCAAGTCAGTATCACAAATAATTAAAGTAAATGTTTCCAAAAGTATCAGAATATCAATAATTCTTTTTGTCTTATGTATCAAGCACGCAAAATATAAAATTGATTTGAATTACTTTGTTCTTTTAGTCATGAATAGTTTTTAGGCTTATATTATTGATTTAATTTGTTCTTTTTTCTGTACTGAAAACAAAATATGATGGGTTTATAAAATATATAGAATAAAGTAAATTGCAATTACACGTGGTTTTTACTGTACTTTTTTATTTTATCATATTTTTGCATATGCTTGGAAATGGAACAAAAAATATGTATTTGTGTATATATAAATTAAAAGGAATCTATCGTATAATTTACAGTCGATTGTAATAAAAGAATAATAGCATTATGTCGTCAATGGCACCTGAAGTATTGTTGGCGCCACAGTCTAAAAACCGTCATGGAAATGACATTCACATAACAATTTATTGACGGTTTTTACAATTAGTTTCAGATTCCTAATTTCTTTTTATTGAATATAATTTGGGTGTGAAGTAAAAAATATACACTCAACACATTTATAAATTAAAAGTCTGTTCAATAATTATTTAATAAAGAGAATGCTTTATATACTTTCCCTATTATATTTCGCAGCAAATTAACCTCAAAATGTATTCACTACAATGACATGATGGCACATGCATATAGATAATGGTCAACAAAATCAATTTTAACTCGCACTCCATTTACCTACCGCGAGGCTTAGTGGGGATGTGTTTTTCATTACAATACAAATAAAAACGTATATAGATACCGGCGCCCTGGTTGCACGCGCAAAACACATAAATAACGTAGGCCAAGTTGGGCGCCGAAGCTCAGATTTTAGTTACATTTGCTATACGTTGAAGGCATTTTTTTATTAGCGCGCCTAGCTTCGTATTACAGAAAATGTTATTTGACTCCATTTTCATTTTTGCTGCGGCATCGGGTGAGACGCAAAGTGGGTCATATTTTAAAAGAAATATTGGAATATACTTTTAATGCGTCAGTTGAAATGCATTTTTAATAAATAATCTCTATTCACGTCGATAGTGTGGTGAATTCAAATATGCAAATGTTGTACAAATGTGAATATGGAATTTAAAATTATATGGGTCGACTCTATACTACTTTGAATCGGAATTAACTTTGTTTTCAATTAAGCAAGTAATCAATATATATATATATATATATATATATATACATATATATATATATATATATATATATATATATATATATATATATATATATATATATGTATATATATATATATATATATATACACATATATATATATATATATATATATACACACATATATATATATTAGTTTTCAAATGTAATATAAACTTAATAATTCATTGAATAACGCATTGTAGGTCTGAAATAATTAGAAACATTTTCCTTTGTATGCAGTAGACAATTATAATAAATTTCTGATTATTGTTTGTGACATTTTTGTTTTATTCTTATTAAAATGAAAATTTCAACATAAAAGAAAAGAAGATAGCAATCGATGTCAATTATTCTAGCTGTCATTTCTCGTTCCGTGAGTAATTTACAAAATGTCAAAAGGTTTGAATAATTTACGAAATGTGAAATTATCAAATATATTAAAATTTTCGTTTATAAAACCAAAGGTAACTAACTACTCAGTTTAACTAACTACTCAGTAATTCAGTTACAAAGAATAAACTTTATCATATTTATATACCTTAAACGAGACTCAAGTCTAATTAAAAAATTCAGATTTCTTGAACTTAGGCCAATTTTACAACTCGCAAATTAAACCATTTCTCTAGAGTTATTTTCCTCTAATTAATATGGTTTTATCATAAATTAAATAAATTTGTTCATGTCGGTACTTAATTTTTGACCAGTGCCGCAAATAAATTTCATTGAATTTTAAAAGTACATATTCAAAATTAGTAATAACTTTTTAGAAACAATTTTTAATTTTATATTCTTTAATAACCGAAAATAGCAAAAATTCATTAAAATCGCTTCACTAACTTTTGGATGACACTTAAACGAAATTTAACATAAAAACCGACTTACAGAAAAAAAATGATCCCTTGTAACTCAGTAAAGGTGACAGAAGTGAAACTTCGATCTCTTCGGCTATCTAAACCTTGATTTATAAATATATAGTAACAAATAAAACGGCCGACATAGAGAGAAAGAGCATCAACATTTTTTTTTGAAACCAGAGATTTATGAAATAATTAAGTTAATTATGTAAGTCAGATATCACGCAGATGTCATAATTTAAAAAATTTCATTAAAAAAAAAATTGACAAATGATTTAATTTTTGTAATATAAATACCTTCACACACACATGTATACATATATATATATATATATATATATATTTATATATATATATATATATATATATATATATATATATATATATATACATATATATATATATATATGTATATATATATATTTATATATATATATATATATATATATATATATATATTTATATATGTAAATATACATGTATATTTATTTAGAAAATTGCCAATTAAATTAGGCAATGTGATATATGAAAAAAAAAATAACCGCGATGCTCGTTAAAGAACACGGCTAAGTGCGGTTATATTACTCCTGTAATATAACCGCCTGTTATACTTGTATATTATATTTGCGACAACATGTGTTGGTTCATTGCAGATTTATAAATAAATTATTTGCATATGTTGCTAGCCTTGTAACAGATGGAATACGGGCAAAATCAGGAATAAATCAATCATAAATAGGTGTACAAATCTATAACATTTTAAGTTTAGTTTTGACAGGCCTTATTCACAAAATAGCTGATAGCATTAAAGAGCACCATTTTTGTTTGTTGTCGCCCAAAATTTTGATGGTTTACTTTTAACACGCATATCGTACCAAACAGCTGATAGGATTAATAAGCGTTATTTTTGTTTTTTTTCGCGCAAAATGTTCGCAGTATATTTTTGATATACAGTATACAAAATAGCTGATACTGATATCGGCACAGTAAGGGCCATTTTTGTTTGTTTTCACGCATACATACATTGTTCTTTTGCGTTCTTCGTGCGATAGATTCCTATTTCTTATGCACGTCCGACATCTCTGTCGTATTTCAACAGTTGTTTTAAGAAGCCGCATCTCTTCCTTCATGGTATCAAACGCCGCATTAACTTTTTCAATTAAACGTCCTTTGGTTACAATCTCATTTTGATACATAAGCTCTTTAGCTTGTCCCCAGACATATAAAACCAAGAGGTGTGAATTCTAGGGACCAGTGGATAGGTACAAATCTTCCTATCCACGAATTAAGGAATACGTTATCGAGATGTTCTTTAACTATTGTTCGGTAGTGTGCAGAACATCCATCATTTTGATAAACAATCGGCCTATCTCCATCTACAATAGGAACATAAGTTCTCGGAGGTCATTCTGCAAAAATTCCAAATAGTTCTCTCCGTTACGATTGTCAGGCAAGTAATGTGGGTGAATCAAGTGCCTACTGATCACACCTTCTCAAACGTTAACAATAAATTACCTCTGATGTGAAGTTGGTCTGATTTTGTGTGGATTCTGGTCTTTGTATTCCCAATAATGGATGTTGTGTTGATTAAAGATCTCTTCACTTGTGAATATTGACTCGTCCGTCCATAAAATGCTCTTAAGAGACTGATCGTCTTCAATATCCGCATGAAACAAAAAGCGGCAAAATTGTAGATGAAGTTCTTCATCTCCTTCCATAGTCCTTCTTGAAGCTCTGCCGTTATTATGGACTCTGCCGTATACCAATCTCCTTCCATAGTTCTTCATCTCTTTCATGAGTCCCAGAAAAAATCATTTCATAAAGCAACACAATAAGAAATCTAAATTCTTTGGGACGTATGGAATCAAAATATTTTTAAACCACAAATTCAACTACATCTATTAAATATGACCTTGTATAAAGAGACGAAGGTACATTTAATAACCGTGCTACATAAGTATTATCTTTTAGATTTATAAGAGAAGTCTAGATCTCATTATTACCTTGCACTGGTATATAGTGAAATGGATGCCTGCTATCTACGTGAATACTTTTCACCCGGAAACTCCTAGTTTTGCAGTAACTATTTTATACTGGTGGTGGGATCGTTATTAGACGCCGCTAATATTCTTTTATCCACAAAGATATTATGTGTTTTTCCGTGGACTCCTGGTTAGATGTTGCAAATTGCCCGTTTCCCGGAGTCGTCGATAGGTATTTGCAAAGGTATTATGGCTGAGTAATCTTCTCGTAGGGTACAGCTCTTGGTATATTCGTCGTACACTCCGTCCGTTATTATGGGCTCTGCCGTACACCAATACCATATCGGCGTATTCCATTCAGCAATTATTGCTATGTTTGTCAGGATAAAAATACGACCATTACTTTTCACAATATAACGAAATGTAAAACTTCACAATCAAGATCAATAATACGTTCAAAACATGACAAAACGCAAAAAAAAGGGAAGTCTCGACTAACCAACAAAACAAGACTCGTTCAAGTACTTTTTTAGTTTATCTACGATTTTGTTAGACAATGTAAAGTTTTATGTAACATGTGATACACACGTGAAAAGAAGATTAAAGGGCGCAATTTTTAAGCATTAGAAATCCCTAAAATGTTTTTTATTTTTTTTAGTGTGCGTGAAATATTAAAGTGTTAGATTTTTTTACCTGATTTCATAAATTTAAAAGAGCATTACTTTCTTGTTTGATGTTACTTGAGACTTACGTTTGTTTTCAGATCAGGAATACATAACAGATTTTAAAAAATCTTCCTTAGACTTATAAAATAATACCTAGAAAAATAGATTTTTGGGAATTTTTGTATAAAGCTGAATAAAACAAACTAGTCGTTTGTAATTATATTTTCTTTATATTACATATTTAATCTTATTAAAGGGTAGGTCACGTAATAAAGGAAAATTTGGGCAAAATGATAAGGATAGGAATAATAGATATAACTACGCCTAAAAAGCCAAAAGGTAGACCCATAACCTGACCAAATAGATGAAACGATAAAATAGATAGAGAATTTCAGTCCATGAAACTTTGCAATTTATGAAACATTTCAAGTTATGCAAAGTCTTAGGAAAATCTCCTAATGATAATTATCAATGGATATGACCAAACATATAACACAGATATGACTATATTTGAAAAAAAAAATACGTCACGATATACGGTTGCTTCGGAAAAAAAATATTTTTCCTGGAATTAAATAAGTCGAAGATTTGTGTTTGGTGAGATTCATTTCCAGTGAAAGTTTTGCATTTACCTTAGAAATTCACCTCAATCAAATTTTCTATTCAACTAAATTAGCATAATATAATTCCCCACAATGTATTTCAGAATATATTAAATATATGCGTAATGGTTGTAATGTTGCCCAACTCAATTTGAAATTATTTAAGTCCAGTATGTAAGTAAATAAGCCTTGTTGTAAATTTCGGAAAAAATTCTAAATCAAGATGGGTATAATATTTGTAATTCTATGACTATGGAGAAATAAACGTACATGTTAATAATGGTATAATATAGAAATCTACATTGAGTACATGATATTAATGATATAATATGAAGATCTACATTGAGTTAATTTCACCCCGCTGACTTCACGTATCTAGAACAAATAATCAAAGTAACTTGAGCGTATCTATTTTAATTATTGTGGACGAAAATAGTCATTACTTCACCTTTTTATTTTAGGCTATCATTGTTTCATACACGGCCATCAGATATGGCTATAAAAATTTAATCAAACTAGTTTATGTATGAACAGTACTATTTACCTTGACAAGAATTGATTTTTGTTTCCAGTTTTGATTTTAGGGCAAGTGTACTATTTTAGGACAAATGCACTAACTTTGTTCTGTGTAGGGCCATTAGATGCAAATATATACATCCAATATTTTCCATAATTGTTAGTTTCCCTGCATTAAAAAAATATATAAATTTCGTCAACATATTTTCTAGTTATCCAAAGGTTGAACTCCAAATGGTCTAATATTTTTCAATGAAAAACATTTAAAATTTTCAAATAAATAACGTTATATTTAAAGCCGTCAAAGCATATGATTAGTGTAATTCCTTAATATAATTTATGCTGAATTAATTACATTCTAAATAACTATTTCTATTGTGTTAAACCTATAAATATTTTCAATCAAACCTTCAGCTTGGGTTAATTAATTAATTACTACTCGTCCATTATAACCCGTCGTACAAGTCTTTAGAATCCAGTTTAAATATTCAGATGGATACTCGGAGCAATACTTTAATATTGAATACATAATGGAGCAAGTAAAAGATATCGATTTCAGCCTTTGTGGATAGAGTATCCGTTGAATAAACAATGTCCTAAAGAGACCCGCGCGCGTTTATGCTAACAGCCTGAATAAGGTTGTACGAAATACTTACCCTTTATTCAAGTCCTAATTAAATTACAATGCAGATTCGCAGGTATTTTGGGTTAGGAATACAAAAATCCTTTTGAAACTCCACATTTGCAATGGAAAGCCACGGTTTAAACTCAGGGATTAAGGTCACGGCAGTGTGAGGTTATTTTAGAGTGTTTCGTCACTGTTTATATTTCCTTACGTTTTAGTTGAACTTCATTAATCTACTTTTTGTGCTAGGATAATGAAGCAGATAATGACTACTTTGACCAGTTTCATTATGACCATAAAATATTACTTTGTTTCGTTTAATATACAAAGTGTAATAAATTACAGTTAAGGTTATCCGAATAAGACTTGTTGTTTTCACATAATACTTTAAAAAGTTTAGGTATTTTCTTGTAATTCTTTTTAATTCTCTTGAGGTTATGACTAGCCCTTGAATCTCTTTGTTTTAAAATTTTCTTTTCTAATTTTTTTTTCTAAATTAATATTTCTTATAATTATATTCTCACATCATATACAGACAATTCGTATGTTGTGTCCTTGCTGTTTTCAATGACGAAAAGTTCGTAATAAGTAGATGAAAAAAATATGCACCGTCTTCATTTTAAACACAGCATTTTTAAATATATTAATTTTATATGAAAATGTTTAAGTTCCGTTTTTAAAATACTGGTATTTTTTAGAACATAGGAAATAAAATTATTCAGCGACTGACGATCAGAAAAGAACAAAAATGAAATTAAATTTGAGATCATAATAGAAATCAATACAACTTATATTTGTAAATGCGCATATATTAGAATTTTAAAATACCATGAATTTTTATTTAGAAAAAAAATATTAAAGAGGTCTAAAAAAATATTCAATAATTTTTTAGAAACGGTTACAAACAATAATAAATATCGTGTGCTTTTTCGAAAGAGTAGCCTTTACCTAAATTAATTAGAAATAATCCGTTGACTGACATTGACAATGGCTTTGTTGTTGCCAAATTGAATGTCTTTTTTAGTCTTTTCAAATTTTATGTAGTTTTTCTCAACGACTCTGGATACAACGAGACAATATCTGCACTTTTTTTCATTTTACAAGTCTAAAGAGCGCCGCAGGAATAATATTAAAAACTTTTTATGAAAAATAACCTAATTTTCCATAAAAAACATAAGTTTTATCACTCGTATAATTGGGATTTAGACAAAATTTCTGAAGAGCTTTTTTTGTTCTTTTTCTATTGTGATACCCAACCTTTGTAATACCTAACACTATATGGACTTATGCCTGTCTCCTTTGAGACCACAAATTTTTTTAAGTGGACACTTCACATTACGATGACGTCAATTAGTATGTAGCATTTTTTATACTTTGTCGCTATTAAAACTGGCCATTTTTACTTTTATTTTGGCATCCTATCGGTGAGATGCAATTGTGTTTTAAGGCATGTTTAGGAAATAACTTATTTAAAAGCTTCATTCAGTGTATCACTCCTGCCAACATTGAAAACCTGGTTCGAAAATCTGAAGTAAGTTTTAAATACTAGGCATTTTATTACAACTTGGAAATAATTATTTCGGTCGTCTTTTGTTAACGATTCCTAAGGAAGTAGAAAACTATAGAATATATATATTATTACAAAAATTTTACTGATTTTTTTATCTATTTACAAACTTAAATGAACATACAACGAACTTATCGCTAGAAGAGAAATACCTTACAGTCAAAAAACAATTAATAAACCGATAAAAAAAAAAATAAACTTTTAATTTTAATCTGACCTTGTATACACGTAAGTTTACGTGGGTAGTTGCTCTACCAATATGTAAATATACTACCGACTTACTTTTCCATAGCGCTATTGCAATTAATATAACCATGTATTCTTTGAATTAGCGGAAGTTTCATACGCCATGATGGAGAATTGGAATAAATCCACATTTAGATTAAAGTTGGGTATATAATTACAAACCTAATTCCTTTTTATTTGATTAATTTTATCAAATCTGGTTTCTAATTTCATAAAATAAAAGAAATTCTAATTATTATAAAATCTATAGTTAGAAATTCTCTTGAAAAAGTATATAAAATAATCATTTGCATTATGATTTTTTAAAAAGGAAACTAAAAAGTTTTACAGTAAATTTCCGCTCAAGGTTGTAATTGTTTCTAATGCATTGGTGAAAAAACACCACATGAAAATTAAATTAATCGAATATAACAATAATGTAACATTAAAATCATCTTAACGCCTTAAAAATAAAGTAGCAGGTGTTGAGATGGTGAGAATTCATGCGAAAAACAAAATTAACATGCATGCTTCCACTCATACATATATATATATATATATATATATATATATATATATATATATATATATATATATATATATATGTTTATATATATATATATATATAAATGTAGCTATCGAAATATTGAAAACTTGTATACGATCAGTTTACTTGTTTTGGGCAAGAAAATAAAAGCTAATGCGGTAGAAGCGTGGACAGGAGCCATTACGCTGGGCCTCAGGGGATGCATCTTTGCCGAGATGATACGATAAAAAATTAATATAAACGTGACTCGCCACTACAATTCATTCGACAGGTTTTTTATTGAGAGTCGTAACTTTTAGAGCGCAAATGGTTTATAAAAAAAACGAATCGACAATTGGCGAATGTAAAGTTTGCTCGATCTATTTGCCTAGGACTCATAGAAACAGTTATTGTTTAATTTTAGGTATTGATAGTTGGTTAAGAAACAAATATAACATAAAAACGTGTTAAGTGTGAGTAAACAAGCACTACGAGGTTTCCGTACACGTTTGGCGCACATAAACATTTAAGTGTACATTGTACTTACATTTAAGTGTATATTAATTTTATTTATATATAAATATATCTTGAACAAATATAACAAATACACATTTCAAAATTTAAAATTATCTATTCAATTGATTCATTTATACGGAGTTTCTTTTTTACTTTTTAAATATACAATTTATCACATGACATAATTTTGTTGACTATTGCTGCTGAACTAGTAAATCCTAATTTTTATTCACAACGAAATAAAACTACATGATTTAGTATCATATCTACTTTATTAAAATAAATAACCACGACCTAGTTTTCATTGTATGACAAGATCTTCCGGTGGACACTTTCAAGAGAAAGATTCTCTTCAAATTGCCCGTTGAAGTCGATATAATACTACGTCACGTAGTTTCATTTAGTTGTGAATAAAAATTAAGTCGCAATAAATTACTACAAAATTAACGCCACATATGTTCAATAGTAGAAGCTATACTGTGAAATTTATCCTATTCTTTCTATAATTTATATACTGCTGTTTTTAATATTCTCAGACGTTAAAAAAGAACGGTGTGTTTATTAGGGGCTGGACCGCAACTTTAAAAAAATAATAACTTTAAAGTTAAACGTTTCATAAAGGGAACCCTCTGTTGAAAAAGTGTTCTTGTTCTACCTCCAATATTTTGAAAAATTTGGAGGTAGGACAAGATAAACGATGGGGTGTACGAAATGATAAACGATGGGGTGTACGAATAAAAAACAGTGTACTATCTTCTTTCATTATGTGTGATTCCTGAAACTTTTCCGCAAAATGAAGCTAAAAATTATATTCAGTTTCAATTATATTCATTGCCTAAAGTAAACTCAATTAAGAATTTTCAGAATGGCTATTTAGAAATCGTCTGTTCCTTCTAAATATACACAATTTTTCAACTCTAACTTAAATATTTTAGTAAAATTCGGGTATATAACTCCAATGTTATTCTATCCACATTCACCACATTCTCAAGAAAGCAAGCATTAAAACGACATTTAACATTTACAATGCGATCGACCGAGGAGCGGCACAGTCGCACCCGCACAGCAAATAAAACGTACTTACTCTGAATGGAAAACAAAACAGACGTCGACCCGAATGAAATATTTGAATAACAATTAATAAAATGTAATAAAGTAGAAAAAATAGTGTTTTCTTGTCGACCCTTGTTTGAAGTTGATGCGTTTGAGTCACGCAACGACCGCGCTCGCGATGCTGAAGGGACGATAAGACCGACTTTATCACATCGCCACCTTATTGAGCTTTTACTGCTTTCCTTCAGCTTTTTCACGAAAACCTGATTTTTCGTAATTATTCACGTAATAGAAAGCGAGCGGCCGACGGCTTTAAACTGTATTAGCGCGGTGATACGTCGAGGTGGGTATTACGCCAGAGACATTTACACGGATTGGGTCGGCTTTGCTTTCCGGCGTTACTTTTGAATTTGCGAGCTTCATCCATTTGCTCTTTATGGGATTATCTTAGCCTTGAAATTGAAGGTGGATCTCCCTATCCTTCGGTTATTATAAGTACCTGCTTTCGTATTTTGCGGCGTAGATATCTTTTATTGTAATAATTTATTTGGGAATTATAATGGAGATTTAAGGACTGGGATTGTAATATCTTGCCGACAAAGGCATTGAACCAATTTAAATTAATTGCAAATACTGCTGAAATTTTCACCTGTATTCGAATATTTAATCTATATCATTATTATTCAATTTATTAAAGCGTAGTTTGGATCTGTTGAACAAAAATATTGTACGTTACTACAATAAAATATTTAATATATTGCACAAACTAGGTAAATTGAAAAATAAATATTAACGTTTTCGAAATGTTATGACGTACATCTAAAAAAAGTTTTATTTATTTCTGCACTTAAGTGTAATCAAATTGATACACATGGCGGACTTATTGCTATAAGAGCAATCTTTTACAGCCAACCAAAACACCAATCCAGCCCCGTTCGACTAGCGGCCGGGAATCGAACCTGGGTATCTGAGGTACACCTCGCAGTCAAAGGTCGTACGACTTGTGATCAATTCAGCACACCACGGTGACCACGATATTTCAATTTATGGTAAAAATTGCCTTATTTTGCTGTAGTTAAAAATTAATTCGGTTTATTATGACACTAATTTTTTTAGTTATCCTCACTCTGTTTGAAATGTAGGTAATTTTTTGGTGCAGAACATGTTTTGCTGTAGTAAAATTAAAAAAACCGTATAACAAATTCAAGTGTTTGGAACCCTGTAACACTGTATTTCTCGTCCATAATATTTACCCAAGTTTCCAATGTTTTAATTTGAGTATTTCTTTTCCGGATACAATTTAGATTTAAATGTATATTTATATATATATATATATATATATATAAATATATGTGTGTGTATGTGTGTGTGTGTACATATTTTTACGTAATTAAAGAAATATTTGAATTTTTCTTTCAAAATGCGCCAATTTTTAATATTTTATTAAAACAAGCAAATCTAGAAAAGATGACTATATTTTAATTAATATGAACGTAAAAATAACACAGAGAAAATTTTTTTTTATCTTAAAATTTATTGCTAAAAAAATTAAGGCATAATGATTCTTCATGGCGTCCACAGTTAATAAAACTCACCTAGGTGCGCAGGAATGACCATTAAATTCCAAGCCACAGTCTTGGACCATTTAACTGAAGGGTTTGGTTGCTATTCTTTCCCATCTGTAACTCTGTTCCAGTGAATACCGAAAGTTTGATTCTTAACATATGAAGATACGAATACTTGATTGGAACCAGTTACAAGTTAATATCTATAATATTTCCCGAATTATTTAATTCAATTTGTACTTCGTACATTTACTGACTCATCCACTGACAGATAACAAATCCCATAGGCCACTTCTAAAAGAATTATAGTCTGAAAGTATATATATATATATATATATATATATATATATATATATATATATTTATGGGAAAGAGTTGAATCTGGTAAATTGTGACCAGAAATAAGCATACAATTTATATAAACTTACCTCTCAATTTTCTCGTATGCTTAGTAGGTTCTGATGACTCAAAATATACATTACACAAGATCGATCATCTTATAACATTTCCATTCAACATGGAAGCCGCTGACTCCGTTTGAGGGTTCAGCAGCTGAAAAGGAAAAAAAGGAATTACTGATGGTTAATAGACATAATAAAGATATGTTGATATATTTTCTTACTCAAACGGTGTCATTACAATTATTCGTATTCGCCCGTCGCTAGTTTGCAAATTCCTAAATATTTACGACGAATCGTATTCTTGCTCGACAGGTTTACATAAACTCACTTTGGCGTTGTTTTATAAATTCATATAGGCGACTTTAATGCTCATTTTCTCGTTACTTACGATCTTTCTTAATAATTGATTTTATAAACTACTGTACATATTATAAAGGCTTTTAAAACTCCAATTTGTTTTCGAAGTTATAGGAATATAAATGGTTATTACCTGGTATGAAATACCTGAATATTGAAATACCTAAAAACTACTTTCTTTTCATCAAACGAAATTTTGTTCTTAAGATGAAAATTGGTTCATTTCTTAAAATGCAATATTAGGTGTGTGTGATATAAAAACCTACCTCCTATAAAACTTTAATTGAAGAAGATACTTATGATGAGGTATGGGTCCATAATGACGAGTTAATAAGTTATAGTTATGTCATTATGTGTCCTCTTTACATAAGTCCTGAATATTAAAAACTTCTAGAATCTGATCAAACATTATGCAACGTGTAGAACGTCAATGAAAAATTTACGATTGTGATGTGCAAGCGAGTACTGCTAAAATTCTTGTGCTTAAAATAGTAAACAGGATGAGAAATTAAATCTGATAAAAATAATGATATTATCGAATCTATTTCAGATTGCAGAGAAATTGATATTAAACATAGGTCAGTTAAAAAATTTGAGAGGTAAAATGAACCAAGTCCTTACATAAATTTGCTTCAGACATGTAAATGACAATCTGAGGGCAAGTGTAGTTCAACAACACGTATCAGTAAACCATATGAAGAAAATTACATATATTTTGTTTCAACATACTCGTGATTCGAGATCATACGTGCCATGGTTTTGTTAAATTTTGACTGGGGCATGCTTTATCCACTTAAATATATTTGTTCATTCGATTCACGCTTTCAGAATCACAACTATACCGTATTTTGATTTCCCGAGGCTCTGTAAAAACGTCTAATATTTTTGTTATTCTTCTCCAAACATGTTTGCTACTGATTTAATGTATGAGCTCATAACAATATTGATAATATAATTTATATTTAAAAATATAATATATAAATTTTCATAAAAAATTATATGCAAAATAAATTTAAATAAAGAAGGTTTAGCATCTATGAAAATATCTATATATTTATTTATTTATAGATTTTAAAACACATAATTGATACGTTTATGAAAAATTTGTTACTACGAAAGCATTATCTTGGAGCCACAAAGAACATTAGTCCAGTTATACTAGACGACCGGCCGGACGTCGACCCCGCATCCCAGGTCTTCAAATCTCAAAAATCTTCAAATATCAAGCGACAATATAATAAGTAAATATTTATTTTCCATCAAAAATTTTACCAACCAGATATTATGAGTTTTATAACTTAAATATAATGCATGCAAAATTTATAAACAAAACAACAGTGTAAATGAGGCAAACCAATCTCTTTCATGTTACAGCCAATTTAAAATTTTGCTCATTTATCTATATTCATACGTTAGACAAGTTCAAGAGATTGTATAGATTATCCGAATAGTATGGCTTGTAATAACAATCATTATACCGCAATATATGATCATTACCTAGGCTATTCATATTCATGTTGCACCCAACTATCAAACTGCTTAATCATGAATCTTTAAATATTGGCTGTTAAAACTAAAGTTTTTGAAGTTTACACTTAAGAATCTATTTTCATATGTAGGAACCGGAATGACGTTTTATGAAGAGTAAAGTTAAAAAAAGAAATTCAGAGCGTATGAAGTTCAGAGCAATAAAAAAGTGTAGCAAGTTGGTTCTGATCGTACGAAATTCAGAGCGTTAAAAAAAGTATAACCGTTAGGTGGCCTCTCCGTGCAACATCTTTCTGCGCATCTTTAGGTTGAGATATCAATATGTTTATTTCGCATTTTCTTACGGCGTAATCGTAAGGACGAAGTGTGACACACATATTGGTATTTTTTATGGCGTAATCGCAATGATGGAGTGTGGCACACATACTTTATTTTGGTTCGCTTATATGAAGATGTTATCCTTAAATATTATTATGTGTGAATATTTGGTGTCTTTAATCCTGCAACATTAAAAAGTCTCTTTTAATTTTAACTACTTAGTTTGATATCAATATTTAAATTCATGTACAGTGTTATAAATTTTATACATTCCAAGACAATCGTACTTAAGGAGTAAACTACTGTCGTTCATCGATGCTGATACGCACATTTTTTTTATCTACATTACTTATTACTTTTTGATGTAAGAAGCAGAAATAAACATATAGCATTATCCTTCTTGCAATTTAATAATTATACTAATGGTTTCTACAGAAATATCGTAATGGCAAAAGTGGTAATTATTGTTCTGTATAATGAAATTTTTATTAAGAATAACGAAGAAATATATCATTTATATATACCTTTCTCCAGCTATGTTTTACTTACACATGTAATTTATATCAGCAATTAAAAAGATTCTACCGTCTACATAAATTCTACACCTTTTAAATAATTAACAACATAGTTAAATTATTGTTAACCATGGTCTGTATGTTACATTCCCATTAATCAAAACATCTAAATATACTTCATAATCAAAATATAATCGTATGTCTAAAAATTGTTTTTTGCATTAATCTAATTGAATATGATACTCAAACAACTTTTTAGGTTCGCATATTTTACATACTAAATCTAACACGAAACCCTTATAATATCCTTTACTTTTGTCTTTAATTTTTTGGCAATTAATATATACGTTTGGAAACCATTTTTTTCAGCAACTGTTTGAAGTAGATGTTTCGCCTAGTAAAATTTGGCCTCTTAATTTATTTTTGGTTTGGAAATTTTAAAGTATACAAAGCATGAATTTTAGTTTTTCTCTAAAATTTCACGTGTCATGTGAGATCTCTATTTTAAGAGCGAGCTATAGGACTTCTAGAATTATCTTATATTTTTGAGACCCTATCGAAATGATCCACAATTTATATATGAAAACTGAAAAAAATTCGAGTTCCAAAATAGAGCCCCTCCTCTTCCTCCCATTTCCGAATAAATATTTGTGAGTGTTCCTATTGAGATATTCGTAGATTATTATAATTTATTACTTTGCCAAATATCAATTTTCTATATCATTCTGTGTCCTACCTACGAAGTGAAACGTCATTTTGAAAATATCAACACGACCTGTTACCGCCATACTCACAACAAACTGATACTGGTCGGAAGTCAATCTCACTATTGTAACTTTTTTAACAAAAATCTCACCGTAGCTACATTACAATGAAAATATGTAGCCCAGAATTTGTTCGCAAACTTGTTATTAGACAAAATTTCTCCCATAAATCTAATTTAAAAAATTATATACCTGTCAAAATATATGTACATATTTATAAACTTACTTAAACTATGAAATAATATAGTCGGATATTTTATTCTAAAAGCCATATTATTCCAATCACGAAGTCAACACATCAATAACAGGCAGTAACATCATTACAGCGTACAGCGATCACCAACCCGCCTACCCGGTGTGGCGATTATGTGCAATTACCTCTAATACGCGCATTGGAGAGGCCTTTATCTAACGTTGGACTAAAAGAGACTGTTGACGACTTCAATATCTTATCTCTAATATTTATATACATAATGGTTAATTAGGAACCAAAAATAATCTTTTAATATCACAGGCGAGGTAAGTCACAATTAAGTTACATAATGAAGTAAAATACAAGCTGTATGGCATATACCATACATATAATATTAACACATTAACGTATGCCGTCGTAAAGGGTAAATTGTGAGTCGACCTCGTAGAAAACGTTGGGGCCGGACGCTGGATAATGTTACTTGTTTTAAAGGCTGCAAAGTTTGCAGCTAAGCACCACCGCGGCAGTGTTATGGCGCCTTTACCTGTCGAGGGGGTGGCTGTCAGCTTCCTGCGGACATTAATCCCGTTTTAACATGCGTTCAATGTTTACACTTTGTATAATCAAGATATTGAATCCAAACTATGCTTTTCCTTGTGTTTATCCAAGCTGTTACCTATCTCAGCGGGGTAAGCGAGTATTATAGCGAGTACTACAAGCATCATTATAGCTATACCTTATCCTCATATATTGTCATACTTATTCTATACTATACTATCCGGTTTGTGATAGGGGTTTTTCTCAGAAATTGTTTGATCGTGAAAATATAAATTTGGTAAAGCATATTGGCCATTATATATTTAAATAGTAAACACTCAAATATTTTTGGACAGAAATGTGAAAGAGGGTAAATCAAGGAAGCAGTTGTTTCTACTTTTGCATATCGGATGAACTGAAAGAATAGTATCTATTGAAAAAAGAAGATATAATGAACTTAAAAATATTTAAAAAAAAGATATACAAAACTTAAGTAAGAAAGTTTTCATTATATTTTTGAAAACGATCGGGCAGTTCTTTCAGTACGTAGCAAGAAGTCACCAGGATTGTTAATATGAATGTTTTATAATGGTAAGTGATAGGTATGCCGTGTCGCAAATGACGAATATGAAGCTTTAGAAGAGTTAAAGTAAATAAAAATCTACATTTGATTAGCTAGCAAACTAATCAACGAGGCCGAGTTTTTTCCTCCGTTGTAATACTAGACCACATACCAAAATATATACTCGCCAGAAAATAACAGAAAAAGGCACGGTTCGGCTAATAACGTGGTAGCGCCTTCGTCACTAGACATGGAGCTATATGGCCATCACTTTCTCAGAGTTCTAAGCCAACGTTTACAGAAAAAATAGAATAGTTTTTTGAAGGTATCCTTATACCTTTAAAAAGACCATTTCAAGTTTTTGCGACAACGGCAAAGGAAAAACAAAGATCATGCATAAATAATTTGATTTCTCAATTATATACTTATTTTCAAATATTTTTTGTAAGGAAAACTTACGAGCCAACTCAATATTTCAAGTAACAGGAAAATATAATTTAAATCTCTTTTTTGTTTTAAATTTAATTTATGTCAACAAAAAATACCAAAATGTTGAAAATTATATACATATCCGTTCCTGTCAATCAAGATTGAAAATTTAAGCCTGTTTTACCATACTGCTGAATCATTAATAGTCTATCGATTATATGCATGTTATCTTTAAGTTGTGTGCCTCTTTTGTTGGAATCGTCCCGATGAGAATATATATGAAACGTATTTAACATGCAATATAAAAGGCTGTTTTATAGCTCAAAACTGGGGTCTAAATGAATGTCTGAAATCAATTTCTGACGAAAATCCTTTTTATATTTTTTTGTTTGTCACAAAGATTAAATTTTTTAACCCTTAAAATGAAAAGAGCAGGTTTTGCAGTTTTTCCTGAAATCTTTCGTTATATTTCTCTATTTCGAGTCTGACCTCATTATTTAGTTTAGTTAAATTATATTTTACGAAAAGTTGTAAAGAATGATTTCCTAATACAAAACTTGAGATAAAACTTAATTTTGTTGCAAAGAAATTTCATTCAAGGCTTCAAACTTTCTTCTCTCAAACAAACTTCTCTTCAGACATCCAATATATTGAACTAAACGCACAATCAATCGAGTGCTGAATTGATCACAGTTATGCTTAACCGTAAATTCGCGAGCCGACAATTTAGGTCGCCTCTAGTCACTCGGCTGAAACGGTGGTCGACACAAGCGATACGGATGTAGTAACTCGTATACTACGCGTCCGACTCACCTAAGCAGAACAAACCTGTAATGATGTAAGTTGCTGTGTCTTATGTAATCATTGTTATGTGTATATGGGAAGCCGGAAATAGAGCTGTAATTTTTATTCATCACACGCGCCGTGTTTGTAATTGCTTATTCAAATGTCAGCAATAACCTTCGATGGTGGCCTTCGGTACGATGCTTCGACAATTTTGCTATAAGGTTATAAACTAAAGCTTATATGTATTAAAGCATCACTTTCCTCTTTTGTTCGTCTTTACGATTAAAGGAAATAGAATTCAGGCCGGGTATACTAGACGATATACCACAATTTAGTAGAGGCAGACATTAAGACCGATTCGACAGAAAACTTCAAAAATGCAAGTGTAGATGAATGGTTTTTATTCTGTAAATTTGCTAGAAATTGTTACTTACTTTCCTGAAGTTATGTCTCTTGGTTGCTTATTTTGAATGGAGTTGGGCACAGAGGACATTTTAACATATTTCTTTTGTAGAAATTTCACTTTTTGAATGTTTTCATAATAGTCTATTTAACAAAATAAAATACTTTACACATATACCAATAATATTCTTTATATTGGCATATAAAATAAGCATATTTGTAAATATCTGAAAAGTCAGGTACATTTTAGATATTTAGGAACCTAAGTATAATTATTTCTACTACAGACACGTCATGGTTTAATATTAAGACAAGAAATTCGAATAAAAACCTAGTTCTCGATTTATTCTGCAGTACTACATTAGTTCTGTAGCGGTTAATAAGGAAAAGTGCTTTGTAAACATTATTATTTCCATTTACTTCTCCTTACTCTGACACAATACTATAGTACTGCGAAAGACTGACACGTGGATTAAGTTGGTCTTAAATGTATGAACTATCATTAAAAATAATGATTACACGACAAAATAAAATTACTTTAAAGTTATTTATTTTGGGAGTCATTATTACTTCTCCGAATCGTCATGGTGAAATCCTTGTGGGAAAACATTTTTCTTCGTATCCAGTTCAACCCTCCTCAATATAATCCTGGTTCGTGTCTTTATATGCACAATTTTCATTAGACAACGTATTAATCACCCGACTAAAAATTGTAAAATGTACACAAGATACAAGCTTTGAATAATAGAAGTTAAGTGGTGAATTTTAGAACCTTCACAAACTTCATATTCCTCTTATCTATCATTTTTATTACTATTTTTGTTTTTTCTTGAAATATATCACTTATTATTAACATACTTTCTTTCGTTATATGCTATGACTGGGCTATAACATTTTGTGCGTTCTGTTATAACTTCAGAAGAAAAAAATATTTTGCAGACCTGTGGATAACTACATCTTCAAAAAATATTTTCACGTATTCTTTCGAGGGAACCTGCTACTTTATTTATTTCTTGCCACCTATTCTTTTTTATTAAACAATTGAGTATGTAACTGTGGATAAAAACGTAATTTTAATAATTGCAACTGTCGCATACATTAATATTAAGTTGGCCAGTTACCATCAGCGCTAATTTAATTTTAGTTCAGATCAATACTTAACAAATTATTCATCGGAGGAGAATTGTTTTGATGGAACAACCCTTATACCTCTAAATAATTTTAAAATAATATTTCCCTATATATTTTTAAGAAATATAATCCAGCATAACCTTGAATAACTTTTCTTTATTTATATTACTCTTAGTATTTTGCGTTTATTAAAGTTTTTCTTTTTAACTACATTACGTATTTCAATAAATCAACACAGCCTAAATTCGAAATAATACCTTAATTATAATAACTACTTCGTTTGAAAATGTTCCGCACCTGAAAGTAAAAACTGTATCATTATAAACCAAAGAGTCCTTAACTTGTATATCTTTTCGAACTCGATTTATGAAATTAAAATATACCTAACATCAATTATTGACCATAAACCTCCATACGTGTAACTGAGAGATGACAAAAATCAAAAGCACGTAGACGTTATCGTTAGATAGTTCTTAAAAATGGTATAGAGGTTCCAAGAGTAGAGGTCTTTTATTTAAGTCAATAGTAGGTGAGATAGGTGCTTCTTAAGTTTGAAAAGTGGGCCCCTTTTATTTTCCAACTAGTATGAGTAAAATCGCGAAAAAATTAAGAAAGGTAAACTTAAAATAAGCTTTCAACGAAAATTGGTTTGAATAAGATTTCTAATGTAGTTTTGACATATGGGATATTTTCGGTACAGACCGTATTAAGAATTTTGCTCTTCATGGTGGGTCAGAGAAATACAACCTTATAAATTTAATATTGTTTGGTGCTTAGTTACCATTCGTGCGAGAGTCCGACTCGCACAAGGTTGTTTTTACAAATAATTTTATCTTTTTAGTGTATAAAAATCAATCTGCCTATTAGTCAATCACATTATTGATTGAAGTAAATCATTATCTTGTGTAAACCATTCTTTTAAATTTATTTGTTGATATGAAGGCTAACAATGAATGTTTTTGTATATGAAGAATTTTGATTTAAAATGTTCTCCATGCCTCTTTATCCATTGTTTTATTCGACGGGACTATTGAAAGAAAAATCGGCCTACTCTTCTTGGACGTCTTTTTCGTGGTATTTTCAGCGTTTGGGGATTGTATTCCTCGTGGTTTATCTTCTATTCTTGGATAGAAATAGAAATCACATGGCGCAGGTTTGGAGCTCAAAGACTGTTAATCTATTGTTTCTAAATCCGACGTAGTCAAATATTTGGTTGTTCATTAAATTAAGCATACAGAAACGTTGTCGTGATCGAAGAAGACTTTTGATTAGAGTATTTTCCAAAAAATAACCAAACAATCCCTGGTATCTCGTGACTGTTATTTTATTTTCTGAGGCCTCTTACAAAACTGCCCATCTGAAGAATGAGGCAACTTCAGAAGGGACTCTTCCTCAGTTTCGTGTTCCTCATATTATTTTAAACTTTCGTCACTAGTGACTATATCGAATGCAGCAGTTGAGTAATTTCCATTAATTTTTTTTAACATTTTGTTACATGAAACCCTGCATTTTTGAACTTCAGTCAAATCAGAGGTAACCACATAGCGAAAAACTTCCTGAAGCTAAAATATTTGTGTAGAACTTTCTGTATTTGACTCATATCATTACTTAATTTTTTTCTAAATCTGCTAATATTGTTCTTTTCTTTATCATAAATGGCACAGTATTAATTATTAACTTCACTTTTCACTGTCGAGTGACATCTCCCATGCAGATCAGCACAGACGTTAATACGGCCACGCTTGAATTTTTTAAACCAGTCGTAGGCAGTAGCGTGAGTTGGGGCTTCAGCATAAAATTCCAATCAAAGATTGTAAATTTATTGTTGATTCAAATCACAACGAACATTATGAAAAATTATTGAAAATTTTCTTGCGTTAAAATCATTTAGATTTGTGATAATTGGCCGCTAACTTGTAAAAATAATGAATTCAAACAAAGTTTCTCAGTGATGGTTGAGTACAAAAGTTTTTGATTATTGAAATTAAATTTATTTGTATCGCCTTTATTTCAAAGAGCCAATTCTAAAAACATTCTTTGCTATTCTCGTACGGATCAACTACTACAAAAAGAATTGCCGCGCGATTCGTCTAACAATTTGGTTAGTGTATTCCGAAGAAATATACCCTGCATTTCGAAGAGATTTTGATGCATCTACACCAATGGTTATCCAGAAGTACCGAAATATTAACATTTATTAACATTAATTTTCTCCCACTGCAATCTTTCAGCGGCTATATGGAAATGCATCCTTGAAATTGGTACAGGATTTAGAGTTGTTATAACGACGTGACATACAGCTGCATAAAAGATGTATTTTTGAAAACTTACTGCTGAGACTTTTGTTTGGTGGCAACATCCCTAGATTCTGAACATATAAGAAAGGCAAAAGAACCGTCGGTGAATTTTTAAAATGCCATATAAATCTTTATATCTTCCAGAATTAAGACAATCAAATTAGAATTTATTTAGGATAACCCACAAACATGTTGAACTTTTCGATACAGTAAAGAAACTTGCGTAATATAAATATGAACACTGAATGTTTGGTACTTCTTTTGGTCATTCGTGTAAAAGAATATTTACAAGTTTTTTTATACATTTTTTCACTAGGTTATTTTTCAGGTAATGAGATTACAGAGTAAAAAAATAATGTAATATGAAACGATATTCTAGAGGTTTCGTTTTCAAATAAAAAATCATGATCATATTTAGTCACAGAAATATTACTGTTTCTTAGTACAATTAAATATATTATTGACTTCTAATATCTTATATATAATTTTCTTGCCTATTTTGAATTCATTCATCAAGCTCATTATTTTAGAAAACTCTGTAGTCATTCAAACCTTTATTTTTCACTTCTTGTTTTTAACTATGACCTGTTACTATGTAGTATTATAAATTTAAAATAATAGTTATGTTTTAAGTTTAACCAAAAATCTATGTAATCGAATGTAAATTAAAATAAATATGTGAACTAGTCATGGGATGAGCCTTGAAGAAATAGTCCATTAGACCATTAATTTTAATAAACATATCTTATCTATTTTCTCACACGAAAGTAGCAGTAACTTTGATTATGTCCCATAAATACTATGTTGTGAAGCCATAACCCACTACGTGAAACCTGTTTCTTTCGGCAGCGGAAATAAGACAGTAAACATGTGTATAATACAAAAACAAGAAGGCAAAAAAAAGACATTTCTAATGTAATATAAGATAAGGCGTTGTAGATGAGGTGGGAGGAGTTACCGAGGCATGACCATGATGCGGATAATCTCGAGAAGTATGGCTCGAATTTTCTACGTTGACACAGGCTTAGCCTACACAAATGATCGCTTTGCAACTTCGTCTTGTGGTACTTATCTGCAGGCGCCGATTTTCGTAACAACGGTCTAACGCGCTTCGCTTGTTGTCCGCAATGTATTGTGTAACATCGTAAACAAGACATAAGGGAAATAATTACGTCAAAGAGTATATCAGTTATATAACAGAAAGATAACTTGATTGTTTTTGTGATATTTTTTTAACATACGTGGGTAAATAGAATCACAGACTTCGTACAAACTTAGGTAACATTAAATAAATTCCAAAATTAATATAAACCTTAATAATATGAAGCAAGTTAAAAAATACTATATTTAAATTTTACAACAATACTAAATTATGTAGTTATTCCTTATTATTATTAGGACATGGTACTATAAAAGGAGATTGTGATTAGAGAAAAAAAATGCAAAAATGACATCAAGAACAACATACATAAAGTAACAAAGAATATCAGAAATCATTTAAATCGAGAAAATACTGGTAGTAAATGACGTATATTAAAAACACATAACTCGTTTACATATTTACTCTGACCATAGTACTTCCACAATTAAAACCTTATATCAAATGTGTCAAACCAACAGGTGCTCGTATATAGGGGCTTGTCCTTCTGAATATTTCTCGAGAGATGTTTTGTCGTCTACTTTTTATTTATCTGTTTATTTATTCCTTTAATAATCACGTAAAATCTATCAAATATATTCATTCCAAATAGAACTTCCTCCGAGATAATACTTAATATATATATCAAAACCTAAAGTATATTTCTGGTCAATTATTCTGTAAGTATTTCGAACCGAATTATTATCACGCATGCAGTAAAACTTAGCGTATGGGTTTAAAACTTATAAAGAGGAATTATCGAGCTTATTAGAGCGCAAGGTTTTAAGCTCTAGTTGAGACATAAAATGCTTTTATCTTGGTCATGGTTACTTTTAAAATGCAAAAATTATTCAAGCCTAAATTATACTAAATTTTTAAATGCATTTCCTGAATTTGTATGTGAAGGATTTGCTTGGCAAAAGACTTACTCCACTATCCCTTAACTATAATTTCCCCGCTTATATTTACGACTCTGAGATAATAATTTTGGAAATATTCATGTTATGCCAATAATTTTCAAAATATTTGAACCTGTTGGGAAATGGAAACGATAGGTTGAGAACAGCTAAAATGTATATTTTTTCAACCTGCGTTATAAATATGGATTTATAAATAAAATAGCTATTTTTTAGATGAGGTTATATTAGGTTAAGTTGAATTAGGTTTGGTTGCCTTGGGTTGGGTTAGTTTAGGCTAGGTCCAGTTGAGTCATGTTGGGTTAGGATGGGTTAGCTTAACCTAGGTTGGGTAAAGTTGGGTTAGGCTGAATGAAGATGGGTTAAGTTGGCCTATTAAGATATAAGTTTGGTTAGGTTAAAATGAGTTAAGTTTGATAAAAGTGTGTTGAAATTTAGTTATTAGCACACAGGCAATAACACTGAGGACGTGAACATGAACACGATGCACACAAATTGTCGATACTACTTCCGCAATTCAGCTTAAAATTCAAGATATAATATAATAAATATTTATTCAGATTAAAAGTTCTGTTGGATAAAAGAATTGCTACTCGAAAAAAATTAGTTACAAAAATTAGAAACATACACGTGAGCTAAATCACGAATAAAAGCTAGTATACCACATACATTATAATACCGATATATACCGACCGCATTTAAAACTTGTTTTAATTACTTATTGTTATGCAGAAATGTTTACTTTCAATTATTTTATTAACAAATGACGCAAATCAAACAATTTTAAATAACACCCAGACACCCAGACTAAGTGTCGATTCGCATGTGGGTGAAGCGGCTCATACGTCATCACTAATGAGTAATAAACATAATATATTGTGTGAACCGTTCTAATTAATATCGCAAACTGCTCTATCACCGTTTTCTTTCCACAGAATGCAGTACTTAAGCGAGCACCATGTCTGTAATTATTTAAATATAATGTTCAAAATACATGATTACTGGAAATATACCAAATAAAATGAAGACATTTTCATTGCGAGACAAGATTTATATTACAATCTGTTGTAAAATGGATTGCGAATATTTTTAAGCCCGTTAGGTAACTGACTTAAAAATATTTACTGATTTAAAAATACATACCGAGCCAAATTGAGTTTTCGGGAAATAATATCCATCAGGTAATAAATATTAATTATGTAAAACATTTAAAGTAGACAAAAGAGTGTTGAATATTTTTTTTAAAAACTGTTATGAAAAGCAAGATGATATAACAAATGAAAAATTTGGTTTACTACTTAAGAAAGATTATTGATGCGCTATAAAATAAAACTTATTAATAGATATGGAAGAATTTTAAGACATAATATAACTGTTGTCATGTTTACAGTATACTCTAAGTACAACCAACGATTTTTTGAACACAATTTTAACAACAAAGGCGGTGTGCCTCTGTACCACTATACCAACTTGCAGTCAAGTTTCTCATGATCAGATTGATAGTCTGGCTGAAGCAAAACGTTACGTTTCCAGGTGTAATCACACCTTGAATCACAATATCTCCCGTCTAGCTTTCACATGAATTAAAATGAGATTTAAATTAATTACCTTTGTTTATCATTCCTAATTTTTTACATTGCTTGTTACTTTCCCCTCAAATATTTAACCACATCATCAAATTGTTAGAATACTTAGCCACTGCCCGCTTTATTGCCGGAGCGCATTTTGAAAATTTCCCGAAACTCTATTTTTATTTAATTTTATAGATGCTGAGACTTCAAAATGTTATACGGATTGTAGACTTTATAATTTATGTAATGCACTAAAATACAGTTTTTTTAGTACTGACAGACTGCTTTAAATATTACAATTTGACAGTGTTTGTCATTATTTAAAAAATTACAGTTAATGTAAAATGTGAGTGAAACTAGTTTCCTCGAAAGTTATTTTATTAGATGACATTAATTATAAGGGAAGATTTTTGATATATTCTATACTTAGTAATACCAGCTCTATATAAGAGCTATGTTGAGTAATTGTTTGTATTGGTTAATAAACATGTGTAGGAAAATTGAAGAGAAAAAAGCTTAAACTCACGCAATTTATTTATAAAGTAGTCTTGATAGAATTAAAAAACTAATTCGGTACAATATCCTAATGCTGAATTCAGTTCTATTTCTGATGTAATATATCTTTACGTACGATAGAATTTAATATAATTCAAGATGCGTAGGAAAAATGTGCGTTGGAAGTAATGTGGCAGAAGTGGAAATAGTACGAGTGGAATAGTAGTACAGTCGAACAAGGACCGGGTAATAAGATAAAGCACTAAAAGTTCAAAAGTTATTACGGATTACCAATCTGAGCCTTGACTGGACTAAATAAAATCGTGAGGCACATTTATTAAAAAGTTTCCTTTTGTTGGACATTGGTAATCATATAGCGTCTCCTAGATATTATAGTCAGGTCGTTTGTTCTAACATGCCATAAAACTGCATTACAAAATAAAACAGAACAATGCCCAACTTCAACAAAAGTTAGTTTCTTATTAAATTCATCCTGTGATTTTGTTTTTTTGTGAACAAAGCCCCGAATTTATTATTTACATTTATTTCGTTCTTCAGTATATTATCGATTATTATAGGTCTGCAATTAATATTTTTATAGATGGAAAATGGTTGTGGACAAAACCTTTCATTTGTATGGGGATTTTTTATTAATGATGAAAATATTAATTGTGGAGTGAGAGAAACCACGGACAAAGAAAATATAGTAAATATATGAAAACATTTGAAGGAAGTCACCATCTTGAAATATATATTAATCATACGCGTACCCAAATGAAGACGGTCACTATAAATACTTCAATAAAATTAGTAGTTATTTTTAATAGTTTAATATATTCTCTAACGATAGTCAAATTTCTATTAACTTTAAATACCCCATGATTCCAGTCGCGAAGCTAAAATTTCACAGATCAATAAGGAGCAGTAACATCACTGGTTCAAGGAGCTACGCAATGCGATCACCAACCCGCCTACCCAGCGTGGTGATTATGTGCAATTACCTCTAATGATACACGCATTGGAGAGGCCTATATCCAACAGTCGGCTGAGACAGACTATTGATGACTTAATGACTTATTTATGGTTAATTGTGAACTTAAATAATCCTCTAATATCCCAGGCGAAGTACGTAGTAATTATATTATATAATAAAGCTATATACAAGCTGTACGGCATATACCATACATATATTAACACAGTAACCTATGCCGCCGTAAAGGGTCAAATTGTGATTCGACCTAGCAGAAGACGTTGGGACCAGACGCGAGGTAAAATTATTTGTTTTAACGGCTACAAAGTTTGCAGTTAAGCACTACCGCGGCGGTGTTATGGCGCATTTACGAGGTACTGGTTAAACTGTAGAGGGCGAGTGCTGCCAGCTTTCTGCGGACATTAATCCCATTTTAACATGCATTCAATGTTTACACTTTGTATAATCAAGATATTAAATACGCGCAAAGCTTTTCCTATTGTTTATCTATGCTATTTTCTATCTTAATTTTAGGAGTAAGCGAGCATTATGGTTAGTAAACTCTAATAACATATACATACACCTTTGTACCAATTCCTTATCCCTTTATCTATAGGATTCCATTTCTACTATCTTTACGATTTAGTGTATTTAGAGGAAAAACGAGAACCCTTTAAACTCATATGCTCGTCCATATATTTGTATATCCATCTGTCCTTCTATCGCAGACATTTTCTCAGAAATAATTTAGGCATATTAGTTAACATTTATTTTAATGGCAAACATTCAAATATATTCGTAGAGAAACTTAAAAGGGGCTAAATTATGTAAGCAGTTGTGTTTAATTTCACGTATCCTACTACCTGAAATAATATATCGATTGGAAAAAGTTAGAATGGTTCTAAAAATATTTTTACATAGTTTAGGTAAAAACGTGTTCAAGATATTTTTAAAATAACGGTGCGGTTTTTTCCCCACAGAAATCCTTTAAAGTAATAATTTGAAATTAACACATTGATAAAGAATATTAATCTTAAATATTTCAACAGTTGTATTTATTTAAAAAAAATTATTTCATGCAGGTTTGAGAGATTTACGGAATAACGATTTTTTTAAATTTTATGTGGAATAACAATTGAAAAAGTAAGTTGCATGGTTTTTAAAAGTATCCTTTTCGAGTTTTATTTTGACTAATAAAGGGATGTGTTTAAAATAACCTCAAAAAATATGTCCTCTTGCCTCTCTATCCCTTAAACTGAACATATTGAAATTATAAATAACAAGATGAAGTTATGTGAAGTTTATTAAAAAATTATATCTATGTTTTTGAGTTTCATAGTTTTTGGAAAAATTCTCGCTTGTTAGAGATATCCAAGGCAATGTACTCGGTGAAAAGTGGTATTAATATTTGTAAATAGTTAAAAATAAATATTATACACAAGTAAACGTTTACATATGCCTATTGTCATCATAGAATTCTACTCAGACAAGTAGGTTTATTAGATGAAAAAAATTCGATTTTGTAATACTCACCTTGTAGGCTCTCGTTCATGTTGAATGTAAAAAAAAAACAATCAAGAGTAAAAATTATAGATCATCACACGATGGGAATGGCCCAAGACATGAGAGAATATTTAGAAAAATTCTGAAATATTCATTACTTTCTTATGCTTTTTGATGTAGATATTTTAGGAACAAAGGAGAATTAAATATTGTTAGGGTCTTGAGCTTCAACACTACGGAGTTTGATGATAATGGATTTAAGTACGTAGCAAGTAATCACCTCGATTTTGTATAACGATAAATTTGAGTTATGCCGTATCCCAAATGGCGAAAAGTAGAAAAAATGTCATTGTTGAATGCATTAATAGGAGAAATGTGGCTTTAAATCATTAATACTTAAACTCTGTTTGCTAGTCATACAGAATTTATACTTGTAAAAAAATTTTATGCGCATTTCATAAAATATTTAATATTAGAGGTCGTTTAAGATATAGTTATTCTAGACAGATCTTTTATCGACAGTTTGTCCATGTACATAAATAAAGTATTTACAATTAACCCTAAATACAAATATACATATTTAATTAAAATATGGTAAATGGCTGATTCAGAACTCCCCTAAAAAAATTTAAATTTTTACAAAATATTTTTACAAGATACTCTGAAGTGCGCTTCGTTGATAATAGCACCAATTCTTCCGCATCACGGATAAATTTTTCTCAAAAATTATTGACATTAAAACCTAAACGTTAATTTGTTTGAGCACGTAGTAACTGATATTGAGAAGTATGTTACATACGTTAATCATAAACGTAAACGCCAATGGTTTAGTGCCAGATGAACAGGAGTTACAATGTCCAAATTTGAATATCGGAAGTCGAATATCGACAGCGTCATCCATTCGTAGGTGCATCCTGTTGTGGAGAGGCCTACAGTTGGCTAGCTATAAAACTAATCAACCAGATCTAGTTTTTGCTCCATTAAAACACTGGACCACATACCATTAAATGTTATCGTCCAAAAATAACAGAAATTGGGCTAGATTCTGCTATTATGTTTGCAGCGCCTCCATCACTAGATTTTGCACCCTTATTTTGAGCTATAATTAATTATTCGCTGAAATATATAGGTTAGTGAAAATACGTTCAAAAAGACCTCTTAAGCGTTGATATTTTTTTCAATTGCTTTATGAAAATAAATATTCTACATAAGTGCATGGATGGAATGTTAATACACAAACAAATGAATATTGTGTAAAAATTCTGTTTTTTTAATTTTAGTAAAACAGATAGTAAACAGTTAATAAGTCATCTGTAACGAATATTTTAAATTAAATGAAAATAAAGTGAGACGTTGAAATATTAAAATTTAAATATTCACTAAAATAAACAATCTAATCTTAATATTTAGTTTCGTTAAATTATATATTTCGAACAGTTGTGAAAATGTAATTGCCTAACACAAAACTTGAGGTAAAACTTAATTTTATTGCCACGAAATTTCGTTCATGACTTTAAACCTTATTTAGTTTCATGAATTACATTCAGTATATTCAACTAAACGCACAATCAATCGAGCGTTAAACGGATCACAGTTATGCTTAACCGTAAATCACCGAACCGATTACTTAGGTCGCCTCTACTCACTCGGCTGAAACGGTAGTCGGATTGCTTACTATATAAGTCAGTCCGTATGTAGTAGCTTGCGTATTATGTGTGCGACTCAATGGAACCGATTGACTTACATTCTGTTTCAATATATTGAAGATGTTTTGAAAAATTTACTCGAGCTTATTTTAATTTGCACAATTATTTAGACGGCATGCGACAATATAAATTTACCTATTATATTAGTGCATATAACGGTTTATCACTATAAAATATATAATCACGAAACGTGTTTATTTAAATCCATATAATCATGTTGAGTTAATTAAAATTTATTTAAAATAATTTTTGTTACTCTCAAGGTTATTCACTTTTATTTATTGCGAGTTTAACAAGGCATAACTGCAAAAGTAACTGCAAATATTAATGGAATAAAACTTCTTACGATAGACGCAAGCCTTAATTCTCTACACAGCTATGTATATCGCAAACTGTGTGTTATGAGTCTTTTTTATATTTCTAATATAAAAAAGACTCACAATAGAAACCCCTTTAATAAAGTATCATGCTTACATATTTGATTCAAAACGTATTTTTATAAAAAAATAACAATTGGGAAAGTTAATGAAGATAGAGATTCAAAGCATAATCAAGAAAATTGGATTTATTTAAAAAGATAAAGATGTCCCAAATCGTTCCAGGCTGTCCGCATTTGCTTACGGGTGTTTATTTTAGATATTAAATATATTGGATACATTTATTGACATTCTTCTTTTTAAATTTTATTCTTTATTTAATAAACAAAAAAACCTATACGGAGTAACTAAATTAAAGTTTAAACTCGTAGTTTAAACAATATAAAATAAATATAAAAAATTAGTCAAAACTCATTAGGCATAATACAATTTTCCAGGATTATAAATTTAACGCTAACGTCACAGAATGTCGACTAAGTAATGGAAAATCGTCTCTATTTTTTAAAGATTCTCACAAGGTCAATTGTATATATTTGTCGGGCAAGCTATTTTTTCTCTGAAATTCTTTTAAGTCCAAATTTGCGCTTTGACTTATTTCTATAGTAAATTACTGATACAAAACTATTTTTAATTGAATATTACAGTGAACCAATTAAGTTTTAAAAGAAAATGTTGGTTAGTGGGGACTTTCGTAATTGTCTCAAAGATATCGTCATTATTAGACATATTGTTAAAAATAGCGGCGAAAATATTTACTCCCTCCCCCCCATATCTGAAACAGTTTAAATAACAGAGCGGGAGTGAATCTAAAAATTTCTAAGTCTCTGGACTTTTTCAGTAATAGCAGGCACATACAAATTTTGTTATTTTTCGGCTTTACTCATATTTTATTTCTGTAGACTTAGAAAGGTTAACTCTTTATCTTAAAATGAGAAAAAGTTTTAGAGATAGGCGAGAAGTCTAGACAAGTTAGTTTATGATAATAATAAAGGTAAGTAATACATAATAAGAGAATTTCAGAAAAGTCATAAAATAATGGGGATAATCTCCGAAAGCGTGGCGTGAATGTTCTACGTTTACGCAGAGTTAGCGTGCAAAAATGATCGCTATGCAACTTCCTCTTCTGGTACTTACATGCAGGCCCGGTTTTTTGTAAAAACAGTCTAGCATGCTTTACTTGTGCCCGAAATGTGTCAGATAATATCTTCCACCCAAAACAAGGGAAATAAATGCATCAAGATGTATCTTAGTATTATAATAGAAAGATAACTAGAATAGTTTTGTTATAAAATAGTTTTCTCTTTTTTAATACAAGTGGTTAAATCAAATCACAAACTTTTGAAATATATCAGATAATACAATTGAAAAAAGAAAATATTTAAAATTAAGTTCTAAAACTTACATCAAACTTAATAATATAAAGTAAAGTAAACCATAATATATTTTAATTTTATAAAAATAATGACGAATTCACTTAATAATTTTTAGGAATATTTGTCAGTTTCATTCAAAAAAAGATTAATCTTAGCGTTAGGTTACTGTTATCATAAAAATATACTGTGGTTATAGAAACGTGTCTAAATATTATTCAGAGCATCATAATGCAACAAAGAACATATCATAAAAATTGTAGTTAAGCAAAGATAACATAAATGAAGTGGCTGGAAAAAAAAATGTTCAATACCTTGTTCAATACCACGATTAAATCAAGAAAATAATTCTAGCAAATGACGTATATTAACATGCAATTCGTTTACATGTTTACTCTAACTTCCACGATTAAAACCTTATTTCAAACGGGTCCAGACTATGGTAGCTAAACAACAGTTGGTAGTTCTTTTTAAATATTCCCTGAGCGATGTTTTGATGCCCGTCTACTTTTTATTTATCTGTTTATCTATTTCCTTAAGCGTCATGTAAAAGCTACTAAACACATTTATATTATTTTTTTTCTGAGATAATGCCTGAGGTATAAATTAAATCCTAAAGTACATTTTTGGTTAATTTTCTTTACGGATTTTGAAACTTAATTACAAGTATACTACAGTACAGAGCGTACGGCCTTAAAACTTATGAAGATATATTTTCGAGATTATTAGATCGAAAGGCCTAAAATTTTAGTTAAGATATAAAATGCTATTTTCCTAGTCATAGGTACGCTTGGGATGCAAATATTATTCACGCTATTATTACACTCAATTTTTGAAATACACTACCGGAGTTTATGGGTGAAGGATTGTAGGAGAAAAAGTTATTCCATCATCACAAAACTATCACTTTCCTTCGTATATTTACAATTCTGAAGAAGTAAAATTTTGAAATATGCATATTGTGCTAGTAATGTTCAAAAACATTTGAACTTGTTGGGAAAGACAGATAAGATGTACGTTTTTCCATCCCTCCATTATAAATAAGGCTTCTTAAAAAATATTATTTGGTTAGGTGAGATTAGGTCAGGTGGAATTAGGTTCGATCAGGTTAGGTTTTTTTTGGAATAAGTTAGGTTGGTTTGGGTTGGGTTGGTTTAGACTGGGTTAGGTTGAATCATGTTCGGTTAAGATGGGTTAGGTTAAATTAGGTTGGATAAAATTTGGTTAGAAGGGATGATGATGGGTTAATTTAAACTATTTTAAACTAAGTTTGGTTACGTTCGATTGAGTTAGGTTTGAAAAAAAATGTCTTCAAATTTAATTACTAGCACGCAGGTAATGACACTAAGCGCGTCAACACGAACTCGATGAATATAAATGGTGGTGAATATTTTACCGATTCTGTATAAAATTAAAGTTATTTTTAGATTATATTTAGATTAAAAGTTCTTTTGAGTGATAGATTTATTACTGGAAAAAAATCTGCGAATAAGAGCAGGACCGTGAATAAAAGCTATTATACCAAAAATATTATGATACCGATCGATATTTCTAACCTGTGTTAATTTTTTATTATTATGCAGAACTATTCACTGGTAGTCACATCATTAGTAAATAACACAAATCGACAGATTTTAACTGAAAAATAAAATGTCCAGAACGCGGCGCAAGCATTCAACTTTCTGGCACCGAAATAAAGTGTCGACTCGCATGTGAGAGACGACGCACACGTCGCCACTAATGAGTACTAAACACAATATATAGCGTGAACCCTTCTAATTAATATCGCAAACTGCGCTACCACCATTTTTTTTCACAAAATGAAGTACTTAAGCAAGCACCATGTTGGCAGTAATTTCAGCAAAATGAACAAAATACATGATTACTTTAAATATACCAGAGGAAGTGGAGACATTTGCAATGCGTGACTGGATTTATGTTACAAATTGCTGTGAAATGAATTGCGAACACCTAAACTCCTGAAAAATATTTTAACCTACATAAATGTAACCAAATTGAGTTGTTGGGAAATAAAGTTGTTCAGGTAATAAATATTAATTATGTACAATATATATAGTTCACAAAAGTGGGTAGTACTAGTAGTAGTACTTAGGAAAGATTATAAATGCGGAATCAAATAAAACGAGTTAAGGGATAAAGGAGGATTTTTAGATATAATGTATTATTTGTTCTCGTATTTACATTAAACTCTAAATGCAAGCAACAATTTTTTTGAGCACTATTTTATCAAGGTAGGCGGCGAGCGTTCCTCCTCGCAGTAAAGTTTCTCATGATAGCATTGATAGTCTGGCTGAAATAAACGTTTCCAAGTGTTAGCAAATTAAACGTCTACCATCTGGCCCTACATGAATTAGAGTGAGATTTTAAATTAATTACCTTTTGAGAGGTTTTAAATTAATAACCTCACCGTCAAATTGTCAGAATATTTGGCATTTTTCCAAAGCGAAACATACGAACTTTCAGAAACTCGATTTTTATGTAATTTTATAAAAACTAATATTTTGAAATATGGTTTCAATTGCAGACTTTATAATTTATATAATATATGGACATTAGGTAGTTTTAGTACTGAAACATTGCTCTAAATATTACAATTGACAGTATTTTTCATTACTTAAAATTTTCCAGTAAATGTGTGAGCCAGACTAGTTAATAAATGGTTTCCCCAAAAATTATTTTATTAGTTGACGTTAATTATGAAGGAAGACTTTCTATAGGTTCTGTACTTATTAACACCGGCTGTACATGACAGCTATGTTGAGGGATTCTTTGGGTCATTTAATATACGTGTGTAAAATAACTGAAGAGAAAAAAAAACATAAACATATGCGACTTACGTGTAAAGTAGTTTTGATAGAAATTTTAAAAAATTAATTCGGTACCATATTCGAATATTGAATTCATTTCCATTTCCGATGTAACATTTATTTACGTACAACAAGATTTAATTTAGTTCCAAGATGGAAAATGTGCACTGGAAATGTGGAAATAGTAAGTTACGCTACAGTCGAACGTTATCAAGGACTAGTCTAGAGATATATACGTATATATCGAGACGCATATTACATATAGTATACAAGTTAAAAACATGTAAACACTCCATATTATTTTATGAAATATTGTTAAGGGTAAGAAGGCAGAAGCAAACAGTTTAAATCTTTCTTTAAGACATAATCGGTGATGGGTAGGACTTAAATTATTTATTTTATTGTATACTGGCATTCTTTGAGTTTGAACGGAATTATTTAACTTCACCTTCCGTATATTTTTGTTATTCATTCAGATCTTGCGACCGATTATTAGCTACTTTTACCTTACCGATCATCAGAAAATTTCCACATGTATTCAGTCCCCATGATAATATAAGATTATGATAGTTTTAATTTATGATCCTTAAATCCTGGTACTGGTTATAAGTGAGAATTTAGGATATGCTATTTTTAAATTACTATTGTGGGTCTCGTACAGAATCTTTGTCATTAAACTCCTAGTTTCAACTCCTCAGTTCTTATGCTACAGTGGTACTTGCGGTCTAAACCGTGAGACTTGAGAATCTGCAGTTTTAAGTTAATATTTTGTCGGTCCCAAACAAAAATTGATATTGAACTCCGGGTTCTAACTCATCAGTCCTAAAGCTGCATTGTGCTGTTTGCCTAAGTCGTGAGATTTGAGAAAGTTCTGTGTTCAAATTAGTGTTAAGGGCCTCAAGCTTCTGCTCTTTTTAAATTAGTGTTGTGGATCTCAAGTAGAGACTCTTCTGCTAAACTTGGAATTCTAATTCTTCACATAATGATGCAGCATACGGCCTATTTAATGGTAAATGCCCACACTAAAGGTAAACGGTTTTTATACAAAGATAAAGCAATAAAAGCTCAAAAATAATTACAGTTCAGCAATCTGAGCCTTGGTCGAACTAAATCAAATCGTGAAGCGCATTTATTAAGAAGCTTTCTTTTTTTGAACTTTGGAAATCATATCGCGTCTCTTCAATATTATAGTAGAATAGTTTGGTCCAACATATGACGCACATGCTCCAAAATAGTATTATAAAATATTAAAAAAATTCAAGCTGCAGTAAAAGAAAGTTTTTATTGGATGCAACCCGTGATTTTATTTTTGTTTGAACAAAGCCCCGAATTTTGGATCCACATTTATTTTCGGTCTTCAATTTTATGTTATTAACATAAATATTGGTCTGAAATAAATCTTTTTATAGATAGTAAATGGTTGTGGAAAACTCACTTTGTTAGCATGGGAATAATAATTTTCCTAAAGCGAAATGAGAGAAATCGCGAACAAAAATAATATAGTATATATGGGGAAATAATTTAAGAAAGTCAAATATTGTGTTAAATTTAAATAGTTGCCATTAAATAAAGTACCATTAAATGTGAAATTAAATAGTCAACTTATCAAGCTGGTTATTGGCTGGTTTTATATAAATGCTTGTAGTCAAAAGCATTTATATAAAACCAGCTCATGAACACTTTCCGTTAGAGGAATCCATTTATGAAATATTAACTTTAAGGTGGTATTTTTTGTGGGAGTTACGTATCCTCCCAATTAAATGGCTAGTTTGGAGGATCGGAAAATATTTTCAACAATAGTTTATGCAACGAAATGAAAAGAAAAATGATCGTAGTTAAGTTAGCTCTACTAGCATATGAGTGACATTTATTTATGATAAACTTGAAGGAACTTAGTGTTTTTAAATATATATTTATTGCATGTGTGATATGTCACACTAATATATTAATGTATTTTCTTGGTTAAAATAATGAAAGATAGTAGAAATAATACTACATCACGTAGTTTCATTTAATTGTGAATAATGAATTTCTACAAAATTAAAGCCAAATATATTCAATAAAATAATATTGTTTAAATGTGAACCAGGTTCTTACGCCACTGAACAGGTTATATTTTCATGTTGCAAAAAATTCTAATTTGTAAATAAGTTCATAAATATATAGTAAATAAGTTTATAAATATCTAAGGAGCATTCGCATTGCGAGCTCTACTCGTACTTAAATTATGTTTATTAACTTTGTCGTCAAACATTATTCATTTGTTAATAAGTTTATTTGGCTTCTACAAGAAATTTCACTAAACATTACCCAAACTTACCGAAAGCCATATTTACTTTAAGAATCTTCTACAATTGAATTTTTTGACTAAATATTGAGTTTCAAGAAACATAATGACGTTAATGACGTCACCTTGATGGACAAAATTACTTCAGATATTTGTTTTATAAGGAGGTGGTATATTAAAGAGGTGGTCCTTTATCGTATAGAAGTAGGCCCTGACCTTTTATTTCAATTATAATTTTAAACAATTTTCAGTGGAAGAAAATGAAGAACTTTTTTATTTAGTATAGAAATTTATAAAAGCTACTTAATACTTAACATTGGAGTTAGTATTTTAAGTAGTTTTTGAGGGAAAATTTGTGTTCATAGTGTATGTGTGTAAATTTTTAATACAATAATTTTAGTATAAAAACAATATCGTTGCAACGAAAATTAGTTACAATTTATTAATCAGTAATTTTTAATTATACTGACTAATTTAAACACAGCGCTTTCTCAAATCTCATGACTTAAGCAGACAGCAATATGCAGCTTCAGGAAAGACGAGTTAGAACCCGGAGTTCAATATTAATTTCTGATTGGGACCGACAAAATATTAAATTAAAACACCACCTTCACCTCAAGAACCTCAAGTTTCACAGTCTAGGCCGAAAGTACCCCTTCAGCATAAAAACTGAGGAGTTGAAACTAGAAGTTTAATGACAAAGGACCGGAATAGTAATTTATAAAGAGCATATCCTCAATTCTCTTTATAATAACTTCATATTGTCATGTTTTTGAGAAACATCGTGTATACTTATAAAAAAAATATTAACGTTTTAGATTCATTATAAAATTAATAAGGGTTCTAGGTTTTGTGATAAAATAAATTTAAGATTTCTTGCATACTGATTTTATTAAAGACTTTAGTTTACTCGCTAGTTCATGGAAAGCTTAAAATAAAAGTTCTCGTTTCGTCTTTATCAATATAATTTACTACCTCATTTTGGGTAAAATATAAATGAGGTAAAAAAAGTTTTTTAGGTTTTAAATAATTTAATGTACCTAACAGATTCTGACACACAACATTTTTGATATTGTGTATAATACACAGTCCCAATAGAGATTGAGTCAGACTACGAATATCTTCGTTTTTAGTTTGAGTTCCAGGATATTATATACAATGAAAGTTCACTCGCTTATGGCAATCATGTACTTTTATAATGTTGAGAGGAACTTAATTTTATACAAACAATTATTATTGATGAAACCACCAACTTTCAAAATGATTATGAGGACATTTTTCTATATTACGTAAACTTATCACTTTGGGAAATTTTAGCAAAGTCAAGACTTGAATTTAAAATGAAAATATACTCACTCCCTGTATAATGTTAGTATCGTACTATTAAGGAAATGAATATATTTTCATTTCAGTGTAGTCTGTAATATTTTCAACTTTACCATAAAAGTTTGTGCGATTTTCATTATTTCAATTCAATATGTTTTACAACCTATATTGGTGGATAATATAATTTTTACACAATATAAAATAGAAAATTTATATCGATATTCCATATCGCATTTGGCGACTATATTTTCTGAAATCATAAATTGGTAAATTATTCACACATGTATTGATATAACTTCTCCCTCGTTAATATTTTTTAAAAGTATTAATGTTTGTATTTCACTCTCTGTGTGTTAATGAATAAACCTTGTTTCTAATAGAAAATCAGTGCTCTGATCAAAAGATAAATAATAATCACAATCCACCATCAAACTTAGTGCACTGGTGTAATCCAACCACAATACATAGATAATGAATGAAAACATATAAATTTGGTGAGTACTAATGTTGTGAGTAGATAATAGAGAAGAGGCACAAAATAGGAAAAATTTTAAAATATCTCGGATTAAATATTTTGAAATGTATTTTATTGTCATGTCGTTGACATAAATATTATTAACTGACATGATACAATTTAAGTAAATTAAATAAAAGAATAGCTACTGCTTTTTCATTCAACGAGTGCCCTTTCAGTTGGTTCGGTTTTGTAGCCGCCGCTCGTTCGCTTTGCAACGTATCGTTTTGGATTAAACAATAACGGTACCCTTTCTACTATTTACTGCATTCGAGATATCCAGATTCAATACGGTATCTGTGTTAGTACTTCAATACGAATAACGCGTCAGGTGGAGTTATATAGTGTTTCGTCCGATATATAGTTTAAGTTCAGATCGATATATAGTTTTACGATATTGATCCGATATACGGTTTCAATATCTATATATACTTTGTCGTATACTGTGTTGCCTAATCTTAGTAACATCCAGTTTTAATAAGAAATTATTGTTTATATTGATAATGGGTAGAGAAATTGTTCAGAAATAGTCAAATAATCTTTACTGATAAACTATGTTTTCCAATACAAATTTCTGAGACATTGAAACTTACGCTTAATATTTTTAAGAAACCTATTAAATTAGACACTACGCAATGCAAAAAATTCACTTGACTTAAGGTAAATGTAGGTAGAGTAAATATTTTAATGAAAAGGTTTTAATTAAGCATTATAAATATACATTACTTCTAATATCTGGAAAAAAAAACGGCTAAGACACACAGATGGACAGACATAGAGATGGACCTAATTAATTTTTAAGTTTGGCTACGGAATCTTAAGAAACAAGTCGCCTCTTCCGTACTCCATTCAGTTGGAATAACGATGGATATCTTGAATTTCATGTCTAATTTTAAAACTTTTTTTTAATAAATTTACTACAGAAGTACTTCACTACCTCTGTACTAGTTAAATAATTTATATTTTATCAGTATGTAGCTACAAGCTAAAAGGATTTATTAAACATTTATTAAAAATTGCCAACCTGGACAGGTTAACTAGGTAAGTTAATATTTGATAGTATTTTATTTAATGATATTTACATTTTATTATTATACATAAATAAATACATATATATATATATATATATATATATATATATATATATATGTATATATATATATATATATATATATATATATATATATATATATATATATAGGTCAGTATTGTGGATACGAGGTTAGTATAATTTTGAAGATAATTTGCCGCACCTGACACTTTATGATATGTGTTGCGATTCGGTGCCGCACACCTATGAGTTATGCGATAGTAGTCTAGAACAACATACAAAACAATAATTAACTGTTGAATTTTGCATGTTTAATTAAATATGTTGTAAAGTTAACTTTTAAGAGGGAAGTTAACAGCAGCGCTAGGTTTTTCGTGTAAGGACACAACTTTTTTAGTTATGACACTAAATGTACTTGCACGAAGGCGTAATAGTGGAAAACAGCGAAAGGTTTATATAAAGTGAGAGTTTTTCAAACTCTGTGTGATGATTTTCTGTGAAGAAGTGAAATATTTGTGTAACCAAATGCCATTTTGTGGAGTTAATGAAATTTATCTTATTGAGATTTAAGAACAATTTAAATAAATACAAATTGGCATAATCTCATCAAATAATATAAATTAGCATAGTCTCTAATGATATATTCATTCACATGAGAAAGATAAATTAACGTACTAACGACCTTAGTCATTGTATATGTGAAAAACAATGGCTGAAAAAGTTATAATTGTACACGTATAAGTATATATATATATATATATATATATATGTATATATATATATATATATATAAATATATATATATATATATATATATATATATATATATATATATATATTATATATATATATATATATATATATATATATATATATATATATATATATATATGTATATATATTTCTATATATATATAATATTCATATCTATTTTTACTTGTGGGAAATTCCCATGCTAATGAGATATATGCACTCTAATATTTATAAAGACCTCATTATGCTGTTATATGACGTGTGTTTTATATGTTAGACCCAAGGGTCAGAATAATTAAGGAGACGGGATATGATTTCTAAGGTCTAACACAATAAAGTTTCTTGCCAAATGCGCCTCACAATTTTATTCACTCTGATCAAGGCCCGAGATTGCTGACCCGTAATAGCTTTTGAATTTTTGATACTTTACCAATTTCATAAAACACAGTTTAATTGGAACGTTTTTAAAATTTATTTTATTTTTAAAATTTTAATGCGGTATGCTTGGTAAGCCTGGTTTCATTGTCTTTATTCAATGAAAGAAGTCATTTTCTAGGGCTTATTTTTCCAATCTAAAACAAGCAAATCGACAAGTCTCGTTATTTAAGCAAACCATACGACCGAAACATCAGGCCGAGGAATTTAAATCTGGATTTTTTGATAACGTGTCTCCTTAAGACCTACAAAATAAAATGAAAAATACTAGATAATCTTGTTTCACGATTTAAGCAGACAGTAACCCTTAGCTCCAGGACTGAGGATTTGGAATTCGGAGTTCAGTAACAGAGTCTCTACTTATGACCAATAGTATTAATTTAAGAATGGCAAGTCCTCAAATCTCACGGTCAAGGCAGACCATATCGCTGTATCATATAGCTGAAGAATTGGAATTCGAAATTCAAAAACACCTCTACTTGAGTCCATAATACAAATTTTAAAACATATGGTACCCCGCAGAGACAGGACTAAGAATTTGGAACCCGGAGTACGTTACTATTGCAGCATCGAGGCTGTAGAGTTGAAACTCGGAGGTAAATGACGGAGAACGAGAAAGATAAACTAATTTGAAAATAGCAAACTCCTAAGTCCCACAGTTTAAATAAGAGTACAATTGCAGCATTAGCATTTAAGGATGAAATGTTATGATGATTACACATTTGATTCAACATTTTTTATGATCGTGGAGACTGAACATAGGTTTAATGAGAATATGTTAAGTAAAACTAACCAAAAAATTTATTGCATATTTTAATACGCAACATAAAGTCAAATAAAACCGTTTAAATACGAACAATAATGGTACTGATAAAACAAACACCATAAGTAATATCCTATAACCAATTTTGTCATTAAGAAGAAATTAAAAAGTTTGCGTCTGCAAACTTCTCTTTTTGCCTTAGTATTGTTTCAGATTTTACCATATCCCTGGACTAGTACTTGATAAAGGTCCATTGTGGAGTAGCGTGATATTTTTACTTCTGGCGCGTTATTTCCATGGCATGTTTTCGTAATACTTCTTGAACTAAATTAAATTCCATTGTACGCAAAGAACTAGTACATGAGAATTGGTATTGAATTTGGCATTTGAATATGGTATTGAATCATTTTTTATCTTCCCTCAGGGCTGCTTTCACAAGCCGCGCAAGTTTATATTTCGTTCTTTTCAATTATTTTTGTGCACATTTATGAACTGACTCAATGTCAAAGATAAAGATAATCATCGAATTTGACAATATAATATTGAAAAATATCTCTTTTGTCATAGCTCTTATGTACTACCAGGGTTACTAAGTATATCATATATCAAAGACCTTACTACATAATTAATGCCGCCTAATGAAAAACTTTGTTTTTTTTCCTTGTTTTGCTCGCATTCCACATTTACTATAAATTTCAAGTAGCAATATTTGAAGCAGTCTCTCAGTACTACCACAGTTACATTTTAGTCTGTCAATTATAACCTATACAAGTCATAGAAAATATTAAAATATCAGCTTTAATAAAATTATACAAAAAACCAAGCTTATAAAAATTCGTATATTGCAGTCTGGTAATAACACCAAATATATTGAAAATTTGACGGTGATGTTGAATATTTGACAAGAAAATAACATGCAATACCCAAATATTAAAAACCATAAAATAAAGTAATTCACTCGAAATGTATCTTTACTTTACACGAGAGATTGGCGGCAGACATTATATTTTCAAGTACATTAACAGCTGGAAACGTAACTTCTTCCGCTAGCCAGACTGAAGTTTAATCATGATACATTTGACTACTATGAGTTATGCTCATCGCCTACCTTGAAAAAATAGTATTCCAAAAAATCTTTGTTTGCACTTAGAGTCTACTGTAATATGAGAAAAATTCTATTATGTGTTAAAATCCTGTTATACCTATTTACTCATTTATTTATTCTACTTCTATAGCATTTCTTAAGTATTACGGCAAATTTTTTGTTAGTTATCATTAATTTTTTTGAATATTTCTTGATTATTCATATGTTTTTGTATCATTGAATCCTCGTTTGTTTACTATAAATGATAAACATTTATTACCGAGGGACTTTATATACCGACAACTCAATTTGGCCACATTTTTTTACGTTAAAATTTTTCTAATCAATTTAGGTGTTCACTATCCATTTTACAATGATTTTAAAACAAATTTTGTCACACATTAAAAATTCTGTCTCCACTTCTTCTGATATATTTGAAGTTATCATGTATTTTGAACATTATGTTGAAATTACTGCTGATATGGTGCTTGCTTAAGTACTTCATTTTGTGAAAAGAAAACGATAGTAGAGCAGTTTGCGATATTAATTATAACTGATCACGCGATATACAGTGTTTAGTACTCATTAGTGGCGAAGCGTGCACCACCTCTCGCACATGCAAGTGGACACTTTTTCTGGGTATCAGAAAGCTGAATTTCGACTTACACCGCATCCTGGAAATTTTTTTTTAATTCAAAATATGCTGATTTATTTTACTTACTAATAACTTGATTGTATGTAAATATTTCTGTATAGAAATAAGTAATTAAAACATGTTTTAAAAATCGATCGTTATTTTTCAAACTTGTCTCAACCTCACCTACCCAAATCTACGTCAATATAACCCTCAACCCATTATCATTCAAACTAATTCAATTTAACCCAAATTTAACCGTAGTAACTCAATATAATTTAACTTAACCAATCTAAACGAATCTAACCCATCCCAAACAACTTATTCCAAAATAACCCGACCTGACACAACCTAATCCAAGCTAATCTAATCTCATCTACCCAAATAGTTATTATATTTAAAACTCTATATTTAATATGGATTTATACCTCATATGCGTCCTTACCTTATCGCTTCTCCCTCTCAACAGTTTTAAAAGCATTTTGAACATTATTGGCCATAATATTAATATATCTAAAATTTAAAATACCCACGGAAAAGTAATACTTTTGAGATGGTAGAATAATTTTTTCCCCACAATTTCACCCCGCAGATTCAGATAGTGTATTTCTAAATCTAAAATAAAATATTTGATATTTTGGCTTGACTAACGTTTGCATCGTAAAGTACACTTGACCTGGATAAGAGTATGTTATGCCTTAACTTGAACTATAAGCTATTTACTCTTATATTTTCGATAATTTCTCTTCATTAGATTTAAGCTCGCATACTCGGTGTTATTGCATGAGTGCTAATAATAGGGTTTCAATATTTTTAGAGAACCTTTAACCAAAAATATACTCTAGGCTTTAGTTTATAAGTTAGAAAACGACACGTCGGTTTAGCAAATTTTACGTCAGCCTTAAATATTCATACAAATAAAAAATATACACACAATCCATTCTTCCTTAAATATTCAAAATCCACAAATTCCTATGTGCTATTAACTGTTGAGAATTACCGTAACTTGCACTTATTTCAGATAATTTATGTAAATTAACTACAAATTTCTACTTTACGTCATTTTGTACAAACTTTGCCCGATTTACTCGTCGTAGTGAAAACAAGCGACCAAAAAATACTTTTTAAATAAATTAATTTATATCACCTATGCTGAAATTAGTTTATTTAAGACACATATTTTACGAAATTACATACGATTTTCTTGGTTGTCATTTTTTATATTTTTTATAAGAATACTTTTCTTCTATGATAACTTTCTCCGAATATTAGGTATATTTTAATGAAAGGGGATGACTAATATGGCTTAAACCAACCACATAATTTCAGCATTATTGTAAAATTTAAGTATATTATTATTAAGGTTCTTTAAGGATGTAGAATTTAGTAATAAAAGGTTTCTTTGCCAGTTCTGTAATCCGATGTACATACGATAACTGTAATTCTATTAACCCACATATAATAAAAGAGAAGGAAGATATTTTAACATAAAAGCCCTCGAGTCGTCTTTCTATAATAATACCAAAATACTTTTTGACGTAATTATTTTGAAAATTAATTAACTTGTCTTGTGCCTACAATATTACACGGTATATTAGTGCCAGTAAGCGAAGCTAACTAGAAATTATTTACAAAAAAGCACTGTAAGTATCGGAAGAGGAAGTTGCAACGCAACCGTTTTTGTAGGGTAAGCCTGTGTCAACATAAAGCGTTCGCGTCATGCTTCTTGAGATTATCCCCGTTACGATCCTGCCTCCGTTATCCCTCCCTACCTACAACGCCGTATTACGTTAGAAATTTCTTTTTTGTGCCTTCTTGTTTTTGTATTATTTAAATTATTACAGTCTTATTTCCGCTACGGGAAGGAAGAGGTTTCACGTAATACGTTATGGCTTCACAGCAGAGATTTCCTTCTTCCAGTGCCTCTTTTGGCGGCTTTGCAAATTCAGTTTTTTTATGTACTTTTTATGGGTGATAAAGTTACAGTGACTTTCGGGTGCAAGAATGGGTAAGATGTTTATTTAAACTAATGGTCTAAACAGAATAAGAACACAATTTCTTTAAAGCTTCCCCAGGATCTGACATATTTATTTTGGTTTATATTAGAAGCCTTAGGTGTTTTCACAAATTTAGAAAAATAGTCAAAATTTCAAATTTTTAAGAATGCGCAGTATTTTAATCCGTTTAAATAAAACCCGAAAAATAACATTTCAAATTATTACACGGTTTTTTAAAATAATTTTCGAAATGAATAATATCAAAATAGGCAAGAAAATTAACAGCATGGAAAATGAAAATCAAAATAGATTTAATTTAACTAAGAAATAGTAAAATTTTTGTAATGAAAGAGTTATGATTTTTTATTGAAATCGAGAACGATGTAATATCGTTTTTTTACTTTCTTACCGTCCCACTTGAAAAACAACGTCGTGAAGAAATTTATAAATAAATTTGTAAATATTTTTATGCCACTACGTAGAAAGAAGTGCTATAAATATAGGAATCATATACGAGTATGTTATATGCAAGTTTCTTTATTCCTTGTGAAAATTCAAACAGTTTAATGGGACTTAGTAAATGAAGTGTAATTTTTTTTCGTCTCAATCACGGGAGTTACATGGATAAGATGACATCTCAAAAATTCACTACGGCTATCGCTGGCGTTCTTTTTTCCTTTTTCTTCTTTGTTGAAAATCTGTTAATGTAGTTATCAAACGAAAGGTCTCAGCAGTACCATTTCAAACGGATATACATTTATATATATATACATTTATAAATGTTTCAAATGTACCACCGATTGCCGGTATCGTCGAGGGATTATAGGCCTAGTAAGTGAATATATATAAATTTTAAAGTTTTGATGTTCTTGGGTCATACTATAAATATATGTAAACAAAAAACTTTTCAAATTCATAGTGAATTTCTACGGAATTCATGTAATAAAATTATATACGCGCGGTAATTAATTTTCATCATTGATCCATCCAAGGATAGCAATGAAAATGCTTAGAATTGACCATTTTAAACAATAACAATAAGTAATTAATTAAAATTCAGAATTCTCATTGATAATTGAATGACTTTGCTTGAATTTGTGATTGTTTTTGTAAATTGGCAGCGATTTGAAAATTGTATATCAAATACTGAGTCAAGATTAATCCACGCTAAACTATTTCCGTTCTATATTTTTTTACGATAAATCAAAATAAATAATAAGTGGGCAATTGTTGGATTTATCATAAAATCCCAACAACGGTTCAATGTTCATTTGTTCCAAATTACCAACAACCTTTATTCGGATTTTATGGTAAATTCCCAATGGGCCACTGTTTACGATTAGTGCACGAAATCGTATTAACTTCAATGCTGCTCTGCGTGGGGAAGGCCGATCAACCGCAAAAAACTGAAGATAGTACCAATGATGTGTAATTCATGCTTAAAATAGCCTAATGTGTTGGCCAATCTGGACAAGCTTAGGCATTGGTGTAAAAGCAAGCTTTAAACTGGGTGGATCTCCCTGATTTGACCGAAGCGCAAATCACAAGAGTACTGAATAATGATAAAAATTTCGACTGATATGATGATTTCACTAAAATGCTACATTTCACATAGTTATGAGTAACGGAAGCATAATATACTATTAGGAATACGAAACTAAGAAGCAGTCTGCGCGTTGAATGTTTTTTTTATTTGTGAATAAATGCCCATGAGGGCGAAGAAACGAGGAAGTCCTTTAAAAACAATCATCGCGTCGTTCTTCAGACAAATAGGATGTTAAGATAGTTTTAGAAAATAAAACAACAGTTATCGCAGACGGTTATAGCAGATATATATTATTTTAATTATTTGTCTGTTGTATTCGAAAATGATCGAAAATAAAAGTGTTACTTTCCTACGTCAACTCCTTTATCTACAACTCGACGAGCTACGGAGTATTTGACTATATATAGTATAGAGATAACAGGCTATCCGTCAGGCAACACTAGTCGTGCACCATCGATTGTCATTTCTTCCCAAGAATAAAAGGTAAACTGCAAATAATACGATTTTCAGACGTTGAAAAAGCAGTGATTGCCTTCAAAAAGTCCGTGGAAGCGACGTCCAAAAATAATGGACTGTTTTACTCAGCAGTTTCATCGAACGAAATGAAAACAGTGCTATGGAAACTATTTTGAAAGATACCAAAATTAGAAGTATTTTTCGGATATTTTCAACCATATCTCTAATAATAACATTATTTTACGAATAATTTTAAAAAACCCCAATAACCCATGCCTGTTTTAAACTTAATTTGATCCTTATAATATTTCAGTATAAATACTTTTGTTTGATCTCTTTTATGTGCTAGTTTTCAAGCTTCCACGTACTGGAGGTTCTGATAAAAAACGGCTTGACAAATAGTGAACTTGTAATATTTCCGTTATTTTCCCTTTTGACGTACGAAACTCTTCAGAACAGGTAGTTAATTTGTATAACTGGTTGATCGCATTCCTATATTATGAATTTTAATATGAAATTTATATTCCAGGAAAATTTTCATATTTTATGTAAGTTCATAGTAACTTTTATTATGTGATATCAAAATTCTAATTGTCCATTAAAGAAAATAATAAAAAGTTTAGCTAAATATTTTTAGCACGACAGTATTTAAACCCATATGCTATGTAATTTTATGAAATCCCAGTGGCTTATAGTTAAAATTCATAGAATTATAAATTGTTTCAAGTGAAAATTAATAATATTCAAAGAAAAATATATGATGGTAGTTTTAAACCATTAAAAGTTGACGTGTGTTTTTAAATTTCAGGCAATTTTTGACGTGTGATTGGTTATAGGTCAATTTTATTTTAAAAGTCGAGTTGAAATAGGATACTGTCGAATAAATATCTAAGTTGGGGACTATTTTGTTTATAATGATACTGTCTGCGCTTTTGGGTAGGAAAACTTTGAAACGAAATGAATTTTATTAATATGTTTTTATTTTTGGAAAAAAATGTAACGTTTTTTGTGAAAAAAATATTGAGTGAAAGAATTGAGTGTAAGATAAAGGGAGAAATAAATATTCAAATTCAAAAGGGATTCTAGTTCGCAAAAACGTAAAAAAATGATTATTTTAATATTCTTATGGATTTAAAGAATATTTTATTAAAGATATTATGAATTCTCCTTATTTGAACTAAAATTCAAAACGCACTCATGGTTGCTAAAGTACTGGCCAGCTTAAATATTAATAAATGTGACCGTATATTATTTAAATCAGAACAACGTCTTTAACGTCCGTAGAAAAATAATCATTAAATCCATTTTTGAAATATAGATTTTTAAGCTTTTTAAAATTCCTAACATTATATTATATATGCGAAACTAACATTATATTATATATGCGAAAAAGATTTGACGCTTTAAATTTATTATACTTTAAAGAGTAAAATCTGTAAAAAAACAATTAGAGGCTTCTACATTCAATTCCATGCTAAGCAAGAAGAGGTTACCAGAAACTTAAATGTAGTGGTGTGTTTCGGAAGAATACGTACATTTTTTTAAGACGCTTTACGATCTCAAAGGAACGTTCAGGTAATACATGATTAACGTTAATTCGTTTGATATTCCGTATATAATAACAGTTTCAAAGTTAAACAATTCAGTCTGTCGAAAAAGACCTCTGTTAAAAATTTTTTTCCGTATATTATTTTTTCAATTTTACCCATGTAGGGAATAAAATTGTTAGCACCTTTATTAAATACAAGCTCACAATTTTAAGCGCAACCAAGCTGTATTTTTTATTATTAGCAGAGAATACTAAAGATATTTTATTAAAATATGATGCGGTTTATATATTTCCTGGATGAAGCATATACGCGTACAAAATTACGTTGATGATTTTCACAGCTAGATCAAATTAATTATTTCGACTCTATTAACGCTGTGAGAAAGGAGATACTTTTCATTATGGAGCAAAACATATTTTTAAAAAAAATGTCGTGAGAATTGTGCATCAAACCTTTTTGACTGTGTGTACAACTATATATTTTTTTTATCTACCTATCATTTAGCAACACGCGCCATGATAATAGATTTACACAAGCAACATTTAGGATTGATACCTTAAAAAATTAATAAAAAAATTTAATATTGGTTCATCACCGTAATCGTATCCTGACTACAATGTACCCGATTTGGCTATTTAAATTAACATTTAAAACGAAGAAAAATAAATATTTTGTTGCTCAAAGTGACGAATATCCAAGATTTAACAAGTTTATTGCAAAATCAAATCGATGTAATACGAAGCGACAAAAATTGTATGAAAAATCTGGAGTCTTGGCCAATAGTTGTTATCCTAAAGCTCCACAGTCATCGTATTTTACGCCTTAGATGGAAGATATGCTTTGTATTGCAAAAAAGCCTCCACATGCAAATTAAAATAGGAATTAAATAATTCTTTTAGTCGTCTTCTGTCAATTAAATATCCAAAGAGGTATTCAAATGAGATAAAAATATCCAAACATATTGTACTAATTTGTAGACCAATGTTTGGATCATAGATTATTTTTTTCTAAAAAAGCATAAAGTATTGTATTATTTAATTTGATAAAATGTAAAAACTCGTTGAAAATCTCAAAATTAACTGACGAATTTGGTAAAAATATTATTCAAGTAACAATTTATTTTATTGAAAATAAACAATATTCGATCTACATCAAGATTGACGTCTTTTATTTCATCTAAAACTTGAATTTAATCTATTAAACCAATTAGGGGCCATCATTATTACTTATTATAAAGTTTTGGAAACTATCTCGAATCAGGATAACATTAAATTCGATTTTATGGTTATTCACATTGATGGGAAATTATGGTGCAAACATTTTTAATGTTCTTGCACCATAATTTTCCATCAATGTAATAACAAAACAATAATGGGAACGCTTTTTCTTTCTGAGTTGGTTTGAAGACACCACATTTTCATAGAAATATAACTATAAAAAACTTTTTCCACAATTTCGTTAGTTTCGACAGAATTATTTATTTCTTATTTCATTTCATAGTTCAATTTAATTTTGATATTAAAACTTTAAAATATTCTGCATACGAATTGCTATCATCTTGTTTTCAAACACGGCAAAGGAAATTAAGAAAATGTCGAATAAAGCCGTTGAATGTGCGGGCGAAAACGTTTTATCTATGAATGCCAAGTCGATTTAATTCCTCGCGGATTGCGTCACGATAATGCGGGGCGCGCGCAGTCGTGCGACGCCCCCCTTCGGCGAGTCGTTAGTACAAGACGGAGACAGCCAGCTGGCTTTTATATTTATATGTTATTTATTTTACATATATATGTTATTTATTCATATAGATTTTAACAGTGCAGCGTTTAAAAAAAAATAAACTATGACTTTAATAATATAAAAAAATCTTAAAAATATATAAAAATGGTTATTTGGATATTGAAAACAGTTTTATTTAATTCACCACCTCTTTAATTGCTTGATTGTGATCTCTTGGGGTTTAATTTTTTATTCGCCTTGCACAGTTTTCAATTCTCAATTTTGGTTTGTTTGATTTCAATATCGAATTTTAAATTGGGGTTAAATATGTAGTGTATTGAATACTATTTGGTCTATATTTTTATTTGATTTGAGATGATTTTAAATTAAATTTTATTTTGGTTCGGTTCAGAACGGTGTTTGACTTGGACTTGATCTTATTTCAACTGGGTTTTGAATGAATTGAGATTCATTTCTATTTTAAAATATTTAGGTTAATTTAATCTGAGGTGGGTGTCACCTTGTTAGTTTTATCGCAATGAGCCAGCTTGTTTTCTGATGGAGCTCCAATGTAGCAGGTTTATTTTTTATTTAATTGTCATTTGATTCTATGTGAATTAGATTCAATTTAAGTTGGATTTGATCTGTGTCAGTTTATGCGAGTATTGAGTTATATATTTAGGTTGAGTTTTATTTGGATATGTTTTTATGTAAAATTTATGTTATTTAAATTATTTCAATTGAGCCAAAATTTAATTGGTTTGGTATAATTTTATTTATGTATGTTTTAAATGAATTCACATTCAAGCCAGTAACGTAATCACCCTCGGCCACTCTTATCGCCATTAAATATACAACTAATAAAAGGCATATAAAATGGGGCAAAAATGGGACGGTTCGAATAAATGGAACGTGCTAGAAAGATTATGAAAGGGTTATAATTTAAAAAAAGGTATTAAAACATTTTTAATATAAGGAACTTATATCAGTAATTTCTAGGGAAATTATATTTTGATGATATAGACACCATTGCCTGATCTGGATCTGTTTAACAACTATGTCAATAAATTTATATGATTAGATTTGGTTATTTCTTGGATGTTAACCCGCATTTCCTTTGGAAAATATTTCAATCAAAATGTTAATGTTTGTTTTTAAGTTCTTTATTTTTATTTAGCGACCCGGGTTCGATTCCTGGCCGTTCGTCGAAGGGGCTGGACTGGTGTTGTAGTTGCTATGAGAGATTGCTCTCTTAGAAATAAGTCCATCATATGTATCAATTTGATACACTAAAGTAGATCAATAAATACTGAGTCCATTATCATTTAATTTTCATTTAATACATCACAAGTTGCGATTGAAAAATATTTTTTAGTAACTTTGTTACTCCCACACTTTTAAACATTTTTGAAAACTAACATTAAATGTTATTTCCTTGAAATAGTGTTAGGTTATTAAACTCATATAAAAGGACGTCATAAAAACGTCACCAAACCGTATAAAACATATAAAATAAAGAAAAATTTAATAAAGAAAAAAGTCAGGGTCGTAAAACTGAACATATTTTTATATAAGAATGAACAGAGCAAAAAAATGGAAGAATGTAGAATTTGATAATTAACAAAGTAAAGAATGTGGCATTGTTTAATTCGCTTAGGTCAAAAATTGCATGGCTAATACCAAAAAATTAAGTAAAAAAAACAAAACAAGAAGTGATGCGGCAAAAAAACGTTTATTAAATTCTTTAATATTACGCGGTGTTGCTAATAGAATATTTTAGACACTTCGCAAGAAATTTATTTCGTTATCAGCTCCGCAAAGCTGAAGAATTTGCGTATTGCTAATTACGCAAGTTATTATACATTGTTAACTTCCATTTTCTTAAAGAAATTTAGATTATTTTTATATACGTAACGATATATTATGAAGAAAGATTGATATGTTCTGACGTACTGTAGCTGCACATTGTTGGTTGGTAGCAATCATCCAGAAAATAAATATATGATGAATTTGTTGTAACAATATGACTCAGTGATGCGTCGATGCGCTCTCTGCTTCATCCGTTGAAAAACAACGGATCCAATCGACCCTTTGAATTGAAATAGTTTCTCGAATGGAAATCGATTATTTTCGGTATTTTGTATAAAAATATAATTAAGAAATTCATCGAGTCAGTTGACTTGTCTACATAAAATGGAACTCAAATTTTATTTCTTCATTGTGCAGTAGAATAAATTTCTCTGATTTATCAAAGGAATTCTAACTGCCAAGTCAAAATGTCGCAAGAAGAAGAACCGACTCCAAAAAAAGTATGTATAATTTTACAGGAAAGAATGGGAAGAAAAATTGCCAGGCTGAATCCAAGAAAGTTGGATATGTGCAAACTATGCCTATTACAAGAATTGTAATAAGTATATTATTACCACTTAAGGAAAAATTTACCACAAGAAAAACAGTTCATCACAAGCACACTCAGTATCTACAAGGAACATAAAATCCCAACCAAAGATATCTTTATTTTCTGTCATAAAAACCGAAAAACCCAATATCATATATATATATATATATATATATATTAAACAAAAAAAATTTAATGAACATATTTTAGTTACTTTTCTAACCTCTAATATATAACTTTATTGTATTTATATCCATGTATAATAGTTATACATTTTATAATTTATTATTTCTTTCAGATAAAATAAAATTAGCTGGGTTTGTTGCTGTGTATAATCTCATATAATAATATCATTCATTGTACAGAAGCATTTATTGGAATAGATGCGGTACGTTGGTCATAATTCGTATTTACATAACAAATGAGATGTTCAGCGAAGAAAATTCATGCCAAATTTCATCTTATTATAGGTAACAAATTTGGAATAATTTATATCAAAATCTTCGGCAAACTACGTTTTTACTTACTATTGACGAGTTCACTGATCTTAATATCGCCAAATATTTATGTCGTATGCAAAATAGAATCACATCAGAAATTTTAATTATATTTGGCGTTAATTTTGTAGAAATTCATTATCCACAATTAAATGAAACTACGTGATTCATTAGTTATATAAATCTTTTCTAATAACTTAAGGAAAGTAGAAATAATAGTACATCACGTAGTTCTATTTAATTGTGAATCACATCAGAAATTGTGTTTTAGCTATTCCTTTAGAAGTGCTATTGAAGTGTATTTATTCAAACATATTGTAATTTTTTGCTGTCAGTAATATATTATATAATAATAAATTTATAGCTTTGGCATCTGAAGGGGCAAATCATAGAACTAAAAATCACTGGACTTGCCATACTTGGACAACCCCGGTAACCGTATGATGGTAAAATGGACATATAGGCTATTTTTGAAAAATCGAATATGTCAGATGCATATAACTCACAATGGTGAACGCATTCTGTCAAAAAGGTCAAATTATGCAATTAATTGATGCAAAAGTCATAGTCGGACATCACATTTAGAAAAAAGGTGGCATAACATGAATTTGTGAGTATATAGCATTTATGGTTTACAGTTTTATAAATTACATGTAAACGAAACTGACACATCCTTGTTACGACATTAGTGAGGTGTATACTAAGTGCCGATGCTTTATCGATAAAAATTATTTCAGTTATAAACGAAATATAAAAAATTCGATACCACATTATTACGATATCTTTATAGCTCATCAAAAATATATCTAGATAATTTTGTACATTTACAAAAAAAATTAGTCATTACAATTTGAGAAGGGACCATAAAAGTAATTTAAAAATAAAATGTAATTTTAAAGAGAAAAGTTTGTCACTTGTATAACCATATGGAATATTATTCATTACTGATTATATTATTTCCATAGATTCCCAAAGGACTCAGATACAACAATTTAATGGACAGAAGCTACCCAGCGACCAGAAAACGGGATACTCACAGAATATAAGTGTATGTTCTCAAAGCATTTTACCAATGACTGCTTTAATGTAAGGAAAAATAAACGAAGATGAATTTTGCCAACTGCAATTCTCACAATATTTTTCCTATCATATGTAAACAAATTATGGTACATTTCTAATACCATTTATAAAAATACTAGTAACACTTATATAGATCATATTTCTTTAATTGAAATTGATTCTAATATTTTGGTTTTTAATTTATATAATTTTACTACTTTTAATGAAAATAGAATTTTGCCACTGAACAATGTACAGCTTATATAACAGGATTTATTTGACTGAAATTTAAAGCAAAGTTAGCCTTCACGACCCTAGCGATCGATAAGAATCCATAAGGATTTTGGGAATATCCTGTGGATACAGAAAAAATTAGGAAACCATATTACTTTTCAACTACATCCCAGTTAGTTTAGATTTACATAATTTAAGGCGGATCTTGCATGAATCAGCTTCCATCTATATATATAAAGCCCAACAAATGTAAATAGAATTAAAAAATTATAAATTATATAATTTTGAATTTTATATCGTAAATATTCAGCCCAATCGCATTAAATTTTCCGGTAATTTTACCACCATTAATAATGAAGGTGGAATTAGTGTCAAATGGAGGATTTTTAACTTATATTGGTATATAAATCAAAAGATTCGAAAAATAATTCCAGTATTTTATACCAAACGGACATTTTATACCACAGGACATTTTATATTCAGTGAACATTTTATATCAAAGAATAATATGAAATTATTGACTATTTTGTTACATAGAAGTAAACGCACTTTATCTGAAGCTAAGCTGACCGTCTTCTACACTGATATCATTTGCTGAGCTTTCTTGTACGATATAGACATGCGATAAAATATTTTCTGACAAACGTTCGTCTTTGTAGAATAAACATTTGAAATAAGAATAAAATACATTTAGTTGTGAGTGTTCACGGTCGTATGAAAGTAACCAAGAAACTTGAAAAACACTGTTGTATTTCCTCTCGATATCAGAATAATTCACCTTTACGCACTTTTTTTGTCGCTGTATGACAATATTCCGTCAAGGATAACGGTATTCGCGATTTTTATATTTAAAAATTAGTCCAAAAACCAAGAACAAAAGAATATTTGTTAAAGGGATTTAATGTACCTCAAATATTAACACGATTAAATGTAATTAATCTGTATTTAATTGCGAAGAAAAGTATTAAAAAAATTGTTTCGAATTCGAAATCTGACTGATGACAACACGTTAATAGTACCCATATTTAAAAAAATATGGTTCCCGCATATGGTACATCTATTACCTAGTTACCTACTTCGTAATGTGGATAATATTAAAAAAATTTATTTTTTTAATAACCGAGTTCAAGAGGAAATTTAAATTTTCAGATGCATAATAGATCATTTATATATCTGGAAATTTAAATGAACATATATTTATAATTATAATAAACAAATAAAATTTGAATGTACATATTTTACGTTATGACGATCAAATACATTTTCAATTATGGACTTTAGATAAATGATCTGAAGTATGGGGTCACTAAAATTTAGTAATAGTCTTAGGTTTATATATAAAATAATTTATATGAAATGTTTATTCATCAAAAAATGTTTTATTTTCTAGCTTATTTTTTATTATAGGTTAGGCGATTTTTTTACTTAAATTATACTTAAGTTTGTATGATTTAATTTTGCCTGTACACCGGTCAAATTTTATATTCATCTACCTAACAAAATTAGTCCACGCAGATTTATAATGACGATTTTTTTTCATTTGCACTTAATACCAAATAAAAGTGGCACAAAGTAATCATATTGTGCTCATATGTAAAATTTTGACTGTTTATATAAATGTTGGTATTTTAATACTAAATTTGGTAAAAAATTAATAAATTATTAAAATTAAAAAGTTTTTTCTTTGCATACACTATCTTGAAGTACACTAAAACTATTATTAATTTTAGTAGGACCAATTTCAATATTTAAAGTACATATTACAAAAAATCGTCTTCGATATTACGATAGTACGAACTCGGTAAATAAATACTATCGAACAATAGTTTACCGATATTATTACAATCCCAACATTTATTATTTAACGAACATGTGATTGGCGTGTTCGCTCAACAATTACAATAAAATGTGTCTCTTCTAATTGGCTAACATAATTTGCATTAGCCAATTAGAAGCGAGTACTATCCCCTCGCAACCCCTCAAATATTGACTCACTTTGATTTATAGTGAAATTGTTTAATCACATGTCCAGGTTTCATTAGTCCCCGGGGCAAATGTGATGACGGGACATAATAATTTTGTTATAATATTACTACAAAACGAAATATACGATGTTATTATAATATAGTGTTTATAAAATTAGCTTCATATACTTGTATAATACTGTCACCCCGCACAGGGGACCTTATAAGGGGCATTGACAATTTCTTTTCTTCCAGCCCACAAGGATCTGCAGAGGAAATAAAAACTCTCAAATTTTTTGTGACTTGAAGGTCCATAAAATACTTCAATCGTTTTAAATCAGCTGATTATCGCATATTTTGATTATCGAAGCCGTAAAAAAATTTTGGAAACATTTTTCACTGCAAAATTTGTTTCATAAGCCAATTATCTAATAATGGCCATATTTTAGCTGAATAAAATGTATGGTAAAATTTATTTTCAAAGTTTTAGATTTTTTGTTACCATTATTTTAAGATTTTAACAAAAAAATTAGGCAGGACACCCAAAAATTCATATTTATGTGGAAAAGTAAGTCAAAAATTAAAGATCCTTTTTGATCGCATTTTAAAAAGAGAATACTCAAAAAGTATTTGATCAAAAATATTGATTTTAAAAATCCTTTAAAATAGTTAGGAGTTTTCCCGATTTTGTTCAAAACATTGATTTCTAACAATTTGGTACCGAGTGGTGAATTTCAACGAACTGCGAACAAATTAAAACATTTCCTGATGAAATAAATCTATTTTAGGACCAAGTCTGTTAATTTAAGTGGAGCGATGACACTTAATTATTTTCTACTTTTTTAGTTATTATTTTCCCATTATCCCATTCGTCTGCTAATATTGAGTGCATATTATCTCACCTTTATATTATGAAAAATAGATAACAAAACAGGCTGTCTACTGAGTCATTCACTTGTCTATTACATACAAAACGACAATTAAGTAAAGGTAATTTTTACGACTTCGATATTAGTAAAAAGATGAAGGTTATGGCCAGCAGTGAAAGCATATATATATATATATATATATATATATATATATATATATATACATATACATATATACAATAACGTCAATTATCGTAGTAACTACGAACAGTCACCTTTTTATATAACTACTGACGGCTTCAGTTTTGCTTTGCGCTGGACATCTAATCTAAGACTCTATGAGAAATATGGCAGTTGAAACTCAGTGGTGGTGTTCCACGGTTAAATGAAACCTACTACGATTACCATTGGGCTTACGTAATAAGTGGGCTCTTCTGATATTTTACTGTTTATTTACAAATCGAATTCGGTTTCAATTATTCTGTAATTTTATGCAGTAGTGTTTATTCACTGACATAATTTAAAGCAAATAAAATGTTCAAATAAATAAGAAGTACAGTTAATAGGGTACTTGTTACACTTGTTTTGCTGCCATCTGTACATATACCAGAATGTAAGAAAATGTTTAAGAATTTTAATCGTACATACAATATTATAAAGCTACAAGCAATAATAAATACAACTTACGTAAATTCCTATAATTTTAAATATTTTTAAAATAACAGTTTTCAAATAAAGAATTTTTCTTAAATATTGATATTCTTACATACACCGATTTTGGGTACAAATAAACCCATTTTAGAGGGCAACCAAGGCTATTCCTTCGCATTTTGAATTTAGAGACCACTCAATCGACACGCCATCCTGCTGTCACTAGACAGTATATGTAGATAGACACAGAGCAACATGGCCAAAAAAGCAAGTCAAGTCAAGTTCCAAAGCGCGTAGGAATTAGAAACTTGCGGACGTCCAATTAGCAGGGTAAATGACGATAGAAAAAGCGTGTGCGTGCGACGCGGTTGGAATTATAAACTCGCATGGTCGCGATGTGCGGACCGCAAACCAATGTTTAGATGTTTTCTGTCTCCGTCTGTACATTCCTATTTATGTTTAGCTACAGCATACTTTCTTGCACAAACATAACCGCTTTTGCTAATTCATTTTTTTTTCTTTGCCAAACCATTCCAGTGATTTCAATACATTACTGAGTTACTAATTGAAGCTTCAGGCTAACGAAATTCGTTTATTCCAGTCGACTTTAGGATATTACATTACATTACTTTTTTAGTTGACAAAATTTGTCATTCGTAAACAAGTCTCAAGTAGAATTTCGATGTGGGGATTGACCATTTTTTTTATAAAAAATATATGTAAGTCATATTTGTATAGAAGTATTTGCAGGTCAAAATTTTTGTAATATTCTCCAGATTATTTTAGAATGTCAAAAATCAATTGAATTAACGAAATTTAGTTATTTATTCACAGGAATAGTTTCAATTGTTTTATAAATTAAAGCATGACGGATTTTCCCAAAGAATTGTCCAGATCACATCGCATAAATTTATTTAATTTTTTAATTAGAGGCAAACATTAAAAAAACAATCCTATTTCCCTTTCACGAGAGTCATTATACGATACGAGTCTCGCATAAAAGCTAAAAGCGTATTAAGATTTCTTTATAAATATATATATATATATATATATATATATATATATATATATATATAATATCAATGCATATTCTCGTCAGTTAATGCTTGCAGCAGAACACTGTAATTGTGCATGCACAGTTTGCTCAATGCATTGTATAAATGATATTTTCGGTTATTGTGGTTTATTAGAACTTAAATTGATAATAAAATTAATTAAATTGATAAGGTAGTGTGGATAATTCAACAAAAGAATGGGCTTACTATATCCTGCTTCATATGTGTAGATAAACATATATTTATTTTGAGTTTTGAAACATATTAAATAATTTATTTTACTTTTGATTTGATTGTCTTACATTCTAGTAACGTGAAGATGTAAATAAATGAAAATAAAAATTATGAATTATTCCCTTTCTTGTTTTTTCACGACATATGTTTTTGACGAATTGTATAAACTTTACTCCGATAAAAATTTGGCTTAACTATTACTTTTCGCACAGTAAAACTGATAAAAGTGTTCCGATCTGCGCACAAAGGACAAAAGGCTTAGTCGGGCTTAAGCTTAAGTCCAGCCGACTGGGAACTCTGCCACACGGTCGTCGTTCGCAGAAAAGAATTAGTGTTTATAACGAGTTACAAAAGGATTGGTTAGAGATTTTGATTTCATATTTTAAGAATCCTGTAGAACTTTACACGGTTAAAATTCACACGCGTGTTTTACAATAAAATAGGAAATGATAAAAAGTTTTGTTAATTTTTTAACATATTTAGAAAAATGTTTTGAGAAATTATTCATAAAATATTTTTTTCTTTCCAGTTAGTCACTTTTAACTTATGAAATGTATTTTATCTAAAAATTAAATAGAAATGAATAGAATATTTGAACGCAAAAAATTAAAATAATTCCCAAGCGGATATGTACCGTCATTGGTTCATTTAAATATAATTTCTTTAAATATAAAAAAATATTCCCAATTACACACCAATTTACGCATCTTAATTATCTTATATCAGAACTGTCGTTAGTAAATAACCTTTGTGCTACTTTGATAATAATATTCCTCTCTTCGATGTTATGTTCAAAACAATTTTAATACTACAGATGGACATTTGATTTTGTCATGACAAAACACACGGAGACCAAAATAATGTTAGTATACACGACATTTCCATCAAATAAAAGATTTGGGAATTAAATTAGAAAATGTGAAATATTTACCTTCATTTTAATTCAAAAGTAATATTATAAATTAAATTTACAAATTACTTTACGATAAAAAGTCATGTAATACAAATTACTCTCATAAGATTAACAACTGACATAAAAATGAGAAAAAAATGATCATGTAGGTTTTTTGGAAAGCAGACGATTTTAGAAATGATGCTACATTACCACGTGAATGCTAGTAGTAATACTATAAAATTTTAATAGCAAGCAATAAAAAACTTAATTTATTTTGTTCCATTTCTTCAAAAATTGTATACCGTGATTGAAATGGCATAAAGGATTTGTTTTTAAAGCAAAGGTTTATGGGACTTCTATATTATAAAAGACATCGTAAATTTGCAAAAAAGTGCAAATTTTTTAAGTGCATTCAAAATCGAAAAATTTGTTAAAAATGTGAATTCTCAAGTCATTAAATTATTTATCGTGTCTATTTAATAGAACGTGGCAAGAATTAATTTCCTACTAACACAAAACCAAAATTTCAAATTGATAGCTGCTAGTTTTACAGTCACTAAAATTTTCTGAAGTAAATGTTTTATTAAATATTATGATTGAAGTTAATTTGAGGATATGTATAAAGTAATAATATCCTGGTCCTTAACTTTTGCTTTCATTCTGAAATTTTTAATTGATCGAAAATTAGTTTTTAGAATATTAGTTTTTGGAAATATTCAATCGTTTCTTAAAATATTATGATAATGATAATTTTTTTTAAGTCAAAAAAGTAAAACATCGATAATTGGGAAATGTTGAAACCACTTCAAATTTACGTATGGCTAGCTCTATGTAACAATTTTCAAAGGGCAAATCTTACTAGAATACAAATTATGAAAATATTGGATAAAAAAGGAGGAAAATATGATAAAAGTTATGAATTGCTACTGTTTTCCATACAAATGTGACTTACCTATATCGCTTACAAAATAAACAAAATGGTCAATCCTAACGTCGAAGTTTAATTTTCGATTTGTTTCTGAATTCCGTTACGAAATCCTATAAATCTGAATTCTCTTGAATTATTTTGAATATTGATTCATATTGGAAAGCGCAACTGTAATAAACGACTTAGAAAAAAATCTCGATTTACTAGATTCAATATAGTAATAACCTGAAATCGTTGGTATGGAGTTTATTGATAAAAACTGGTACATTTAAAACTATTCTAACTATATATACCCTTTATATTGAAATGCAGTTGACTGACTTTATTTTCTATTAAATTTTTGTCTAAATAATCAATCTCACCGGTTACTAGTCTGCTATTGTCTACTTATGGAAATATTCATTTATAACGTACGTAAAAAGTATGAATATGGCAACTATTTATGTGAGTAATATAAAAAAATTGCTTGGTAACAAATTTTGCCAATGTTTCAATTATAAATGCGTGCATATTAATTGACGATTACCGCGTTTGAAGGCAATGAGGCTTTTATTGCTCAAGAATATTTCCATTGTATCAATTTTAGTATTCAGATGGGTTATAATGTCGTTTTAGAATTTGCAAGTAATAATCAAAAACGATTTAATATGGCGTTACCGCTATGATGTATCAAAATATAAAATGAACGTTTTTCAGGTAACACGAAAATTTTCAAAAAATTTTCCTCTTGCTTCTAACTTTGCTCCGTAAAAAAGTCATATATAATAAGTTAAATGAGGAAAGATATCGAAGTTCCCTTTTATTGCGTAACATATATGTAATAATCGTTAAATTATTCATTTCCATAATAGTCACGCTATTGACCACATGAAACCTGAGTTGATTGGACGCGAAACAAAGATGTATATTCGTAAATATCAACCGGAACTTCCTAAGAGAAGAATATTAGACATATATACTCAATTCTTGGCTATATAAATGGTCAAAGCTATAGAACATGACGTAAACAATTTTTAATCTTTTGAAGCTGACATAGGTTCACTAATCTTAATAGTTGATTTGAAATATTATTACCTACTTACGTCACATGAGAAAATAATATCATTATTTTCTCATTGGATGTAAATAGGTATGTTTTTTAAATTAAATAATAATGTATATTTTGAAGATAACCTCGAACCTTGAAAGGGATGGGAGGGGGGGTGTTCTGTATTTTAATTGTTATATTTCAATTTTTGACCACATTTTTTCTTATATAAAAGCATTACTTTAAACGGCAGTTTTTGCATAAAATAAATGGAAAATATTTACCTCTCGTGCTCTGTTGCTGATTACTTCTTTCCTGATAATATAAACAATATAGTTTATAAAATATTTTACAATACCTTCCTGACTACCACTTGCTATGGGTTTGATTTTTTGATTTAATGAAACGACTGCAAAATTTGTATAAATTTAAATCATCGGTCTTATCAAGTTAAAATATAACTTTACTTACCTTCACAATATATAGCGCCGATATATATATATATATATATATATATATATATATATATATATATATATATATATATATTTATATATATATATATTCGAATCCTTGTATTTTTAATACAATATTTAGATTCTTTTCTATTTTGCTTATGTTAAATTACTCGAATTACACTTATCTCTACAGAATCAATATTGGCACTGATATCACTTTGGCAAAATAAATGTTAATATTCGCTCTATAGGCATAGGAGACAACACAGACAAATAAAGACATAAAATATTTTTTCTTTCAAATATTTACTCTGCCTTAAAATTACAAATTATTTTCTGAATTGTAATTACATTTTTGTATTTCATTTTCCGTGATAGATACTAAATGTAAAGTAACTTGAGAATAACACTGAATTACCAATAAAATTAATCTTTCATTTCGCAAAATATTATTCTCATCGCTTAATATTTAAGCCCGACTAAGTTGCGCGCCATGTCTCTGTGATGACGTCGCGCGCCGCTTAATCATCCTGCGTTGTATGACGACCTTATTTTAACCTTAGAACGATGTGTCTTTGAGAAGGAATAAGACGGAAAGAAAATATTAAATATTTTAATCTTATTATTTAATTATGATCCCATAGAAACCGGCTTGGTGTAACAATTCAATAACACCTATATAGAAATAATTTTAGGAATGCCTGTCATAAGACAATCAACAAGTGAGAATATATTTTCCAGTTCTGGCTCTGCTGTTAGTTGCTAATTCCTTACATAAATATATTAATATTTAAAGTGAAAAAAAGCCAATTAGCTTCATTTAAATTATAAAATGAAGCACAAAATCTCTTTTATGCTATATCAATTATAAAGTTATATTTGTAATATAATACGATTAAAATATTCAATATTTTCTTTCCTTATATATATATATATATATATATATATATATATATATGTATATATGTATATATATGTATATATATATATATATATATACATATATATATATATATATATATATGCATGTTTTTTGTATTTTATACTATAGAAAAAACAGTGGATTTCACAATTTGAACAAGGGATGTAAAGTTAGAATAGTATTAACCTTCTGAGTGTTATAGCGCGAAAAATTTCGAAATACATACCTAAAGATTGATATCAAACTTAAGGTTTTTAAGCATATTTAAAAATATGTATTTTGTACAAATAATTATGATATCTTAATATTTATAACAATTTAAAATAATTTATAACAAATTAATTATATCCATTTAAAGACAAGCAGAAAAGAAAATAAAATGGGAATGAATAAAACAAATTCTTTCGAATATCTAACCTCTAGGTTACCGTAGGCCGGTATTATAAAATTAGGGACATAACTCGTTTAAAACCATTTTAGTTCATATTTTTATTTGAAACACTTTTTTTTACGTTTCCTGCCGCTTATAACTTTGACTTATTTATCAGTGACTTGTATTTTTTTAAGTTTATTCATCTAGTCGAATACTGAATTAAATCTTACATAGAGAAATTGGGATTAATTATGTACATCATGATAGGGAATCTTTAGTGCGAGACGTGATACTTAATCAGCGTTTTGCTAAACATATATGGTTGAACAGCTTTATCGATTACTTATCTATGTGAGTCTAAATTTAAGGATATCTAAAGAAGAACTTTTAATATTAAATTTCTTTTCCAGCCTTAATAGTAGAGTATCCCTATAATATTCCTAAAATAAACTTTTCAGGATAATTTCAGCAATATATTGAATGCATGTAAATATATAAATTAAAGCCTTGATTTTGAAACAGTACTTCAAATTTCAATTCCGGCGTAACGCGCTTTTAGTATTTAAATCATTAAATTATCACGACATTCACTGAGATTAATAAAAATTTTTAAATAAATGTAATGTTCAATTACATCTTCATGGTATTTTGATAGCACGGAAATATCCGGGCTCCTTACACGAATTTCATTTAATTTCTAGCAGGTCCTTCATTTCCTCTAAAAAGACAAGAAAATGAAAAGTTTTGGCTTCATCGATAGTCTTTTAAGTTTTACTGTATTTTAATCTTGCAACCAATATAAGTTTATATTCAACTAGATTTATACATGATGGGTTGAGCCATTTTCTGAAAAGACCAAATATAATTAAATATTCTGCTTATTTTCAGACCTTACTTGATTTATATATATATATATATATACATATATATATATATATATATATATATATATATATATATACATATCTGAGATATCAGATATATCAGTGCGATAATCTATAAATTTAGTATTGTAATATGGTTATTAACCCACAGATATATCAGTATTGAAAACTTAATTTTTTTGCCTATTTATTAAACAAATTGTGACTGACGATAAAAATTTTCCATGTTTCCAAAAATTTAAGCAATTATTTTCCAAAAAACACACGGTACCATCATAATACAAAGTCCTTACGAATATTTTTTAATGTTCTCCCTAGGTAAATCTATATATTAAACACACGATAATAAAATATGAGAAGCTCTGACAAAAACAACCTTTTATAATTCAATAGGGAATAAATTGACTTACTAAGTATATTTGAGGAAAAATTTTAAACATATTGAATAAACGTAAAGGCACAATCTGCAATAATACGTATATATTTTATAATGAATACCTCAGCATTTTTAAGGAGTTCAAATCTAAAAATAATTTTTCCCCCTATTAGAATACAATTTCATAAACAATGACAATCATTCCAAATTTGAAGTAAAAATAGTTTATCATACCCAAGAAAGAAGAGGATTAAAAAAGATGGAGTTAAATTTAATATAGTAATAGAGTTTATATGCATCTTAAAACACAAATAAGTTGTTACAGCGTGAACAGTATACATCTGCTATAACGGTAAATAGTTCTTATATATTAAAAGAAATAAATCTTGTGCGGCTAGAAGATAATACTATTAATTAATACATGGTATTTAGACAAGTAAAAATGATCTTTCTAAAGAACTGAAAATTTCTGATGAAAAAAAAAACAAAAGCTTCGAAATCCTTTCTAAACCATAACTTACTTTTTTAATTGGCAATGAACCGGCGTGAGGCGCATGCCAGATTACAGTTTTCTTCTCTGAACACAAATCAAACCCACTTTTCGTCTTCCTACATTATTAAATGAAAACTTTAAAACGTGATATCTTCTACAAAGTGGAAGTTACGAAATATGCAATGTGGTATTCTGTAAAAAATACCAAATAATAAAGGGGTAATAGTTGAATCAGTAGATCAGAACATTATTTTATTTTCTTAATTTGATAGCTACGTTAGAATTACGTGTTTGAATAAATAATCTAAATTCCTGCAGACGCATGAAGGTTTGGTAATTTTTGCAAAATTTTTCAATGTTTTATTTATTTGTGGTAAGCTTCCTTGATGTGTCTATTGGGTTAGAATTGGAATCTACTCTAAATATTCGTGATTTAATTGTTTTAGTAAGTTAAGTTTTAAAGTCTAGACATTATAAATTTAACTTTTACTTTTTTTTGATCTGTATATGAAGAAAATTACAGAATTATCCATCTTGTATATTAAGAATATTAAAAAAAATTATTATTTATACAATGAAAAAAATAAATACTACATTCATGATAGTTATTGAGGTATTTGTTCATACAAAACCCGTCTTTTATATTCATGTAAATCAAAGTTAAATCTGTGCTTTTAAATAATATTTTTTTAATTGAAATTAAAGTGGTACACATAATAAAAAAATATTGTCACTATCCGTGATAGAAATAGTACTTATAAGCATTTTAAATATAATTTAAGTGTATTATACTCTAAGTAGGTATATATACCCTAACTAAGGTTAGCCTCCGGTATGTACATATTTGCGTTATAAATTATAAATCATTAAAATTTAATTATTTGATTGAATTAGGAATTCACCAACTGCATTTATGATGACTCGTGTTCCGTTTATAATTGTATTTTCATTAAATAGTTGCACGCCAAATAAAAGTATTCTTGTATTATGCCAAAAAGTATAACTTCTGAGGGACGTAAATAAGTACACGCACAATTTTTTCTGAATTATATGTATCGCGTTGAATGTCATTTAAAATGACAAGTTACTAAGACTTCAAAATATATATATTTTTCAGAGTTTAGTGGTGTATCGTCAGATATATACACTAAAATGAGCGTTTCTATTCCTATATATCCGAAACTATTGAACAAAAATTAGAATAAAAATTATTTTGATTAAAATTGACCACAAAATTATAAGAAAAGTGTAGAGGTTATACGGAGTCTCATAATTGTTGACAAATCCACAATTTAACGTCTTTAAAAATATTCTTGGGATATGTTAACATACAAAGAAATAATATTAATATTTATGAACACTTTTCATACTTCGTACATTTACATTTTTAAACTTTTATATATACGGTAGAAATCCTATCAAGGGAAGCCTTTGGTGGGAATTTTTTTCTTATTTGACAGGTTTTTTGTTATAATTAAAATTCACATTGAGTAATTTTTCAATAAGACCTTTCGAAATATACCTCAATAAATTTTTATTAAAATTACGATAACAATCTTTCATTGTAGTTAAAAGTATTTGCATCAATGATTTTGTAATCGACTTAAAATGAAATTGTACTTCAGCATGACAGAATCAACCTCGTAAATAAATATGTGTGATCAGTAAATAAATGGAGGATATAAATACATTTTTCCTTAATGCCTCGTCTACGTCCTTTGTCACCTAAAATAGCGACAACAAATCAGGCGGTAAATATACTCCTTCAATATATCGGAAACGGGAAAATATGTGCTGTATTTGAATTATTGTGGTTGGCGCTGAGACAACTTACAGCACTCTGATTGATTGATTTGTTCACTGTCTTCAATGTGCCTGATCATTTTAATCTGGTATTTATTTAATTATTACTTGAACTTGCGACTTGAATTTTCGTTAGTAGAGTTGTAATGGCCGTTTTAGTAAATCATTTTAATTTATGAATATTGTTACTTTAATCTAATGTGCATATTTTAACCAAGATCACATATGCCAAAGTTTGCATAGTAACTCATAATTTTTATGTACATTTTTATTGTATTTCTTAGAATATAATATCTAAATATTATTATATAATGTCAAACACTTTAAAAAAGAATATTTTGGATAAGCTTGCTACTAGCTTTTTCAAGAAAAAATTAGAATTTTGTATAATGTGGGATATTCTGCACTACATACGAAATTCCAAATTATTTTTGTACAATATTATGCAAATAAATATAATAGACACAAAAGTTTTCTTAAAAATCCTAAATAAATCCTAAAATAAAGGATCTTTAAAATCAACTGATACTAGGATCTCATCGATCATAAATATGGTTAAATGTTATTGGAAAACTTCCCTTTTCCAAAAGTTTTCAGTTATTTATATTTTCGTTTTATTTTTCCTAAGTAAATTCAAATAAATTTAAATTCTATGTTTTCTGCGGTAACACAAATAGTTATCTAATAAACTGAAGTTTTATCCCAATTTATTGACGTGCAGATATTTTTGACACTTTTTTTTAATTTCTTCTAATTATAACATCTTTTTCTACAAAATATAATGTATCCACGTATGTATATTTTTTTAATGGTTTTTACTTTTTTAAATAACATTTTTACATTTATTTTCCACTCTCTAGCCGCAAATCGAAAGGTGGCGGTTATCCCCACCCTACACTCCTTTTCCTATACAGGAATGAGTAAGTCCAAAAAATACCTAGTAATATCTAGCACATACATAATTATCTAATAAACTGAACCCATTTCCTATTTAATCTTTCTAACCGTATTTTTATGATTGTCAAGTACAGATAGGTTGTTTAGCAAAAGCCAATTTTTAATTCAATTTTTATCAAATTCATGACGTTACAAATGGTGGCAACATCATAAATAGTGAACTACAATGAATCATATTTTACAATAAAAAGAAACTCAACTCAATCAAAAAAAAAAAGTAGATATTACATTTTGTTGTTTTCTTTAATTTGCATGGAGTTAAATTTAAATTCTATTTTCTTTAATGAAAGTACGCAAATTCAAATTCGTTATTAACTAACGGCAGTTGAACAGAAAAGATACTACCTTTTTTCATTGTTATTTTTACTTTCATCATATATTAAAAGTTAAAGAATGGATTTCAACAACGCAAACTTTTATGACGTCTTTCATAATTACATAATTGATAAAACTAATCTCTTATTTTCCATGACATTTACATTTAAAGATTATAGATAATATAAAATGGCGTATTGTCAATTCTTGTAAATACGCCATTTTATTTTATCTACAATCTTTAAATGTAAATGTCATGGAAATGGCAATGTGTAAACTTACTTTCTTGTACACAATACAAAAGATCTTTGCCATTATATACCGCTACCGTAACGAAATATATTTGCGTAAAACGTAAGTTAACATAAAGTGATACAAGGAGAATAGGAGTTATAATTAAGAAATTGTCATAATTAAAAATTAATAATTAAATAAAATACAGACCTGAGCTTTACAAGCCCCCTTTACTATTATTTCAAAATACACTAAAATAAAAACCACTTTAATTACTCAATTCAAAAGACACTAAGCTTGTTATTGCCGCCCTCATAAGGGCTGCATTTAGATTTCACTGGACATAAGGGTAATTCTTTTTCCAGTATTGAAAAACAATATTGAATTTCAGCTTAAATAGCCTTTATAAAGGTCTCCATCGATATTGATTTATTGTCTACGCCTTTTTTTTAGTTTAAGGAAGAGAGTAAATGAAACTTCTGTTATTTTACATAAAATTATTTAAAATTGTATGGGTTAGAAGTCATAAATTTTGCATCACTTTTCCCATTAGTTGTGTTTGTTTTATCAGATACTGGAATATTAGTCGGACTTTATATTTATTTCATCCCTGTTGATGCCCATCTAAACCACTTCAAAAATATTTTAATTATTGTTACTTACAGTCTTTCGTGAAATAAGTCCAAATTTGCGTCATTTTCGCATGAATGATATATCGCTCGTCGCAGACTGGAATGCTTATCGGACTGCATCAGAATACATAATCAGTAGCTTTATTCCTGAAGCTCAACAAGCTTCTGGATATGAATAAATTGAATTTTTAAAATATCAGCTAACAATATTAAAATATAAGCAAAACTGCCCAAATTCTTCTAAAACCGATCACGGGTTTCCCGAGAATTGCTCTGTTTACACGAAATATTTCCTTTCCCACGAAATAATCTCATCGATAATGAGTATTAATTTAAACTCAGGCCTATTATTTTGTTTTGGTAATAGAGAGAAAACATTATAGACTACCGTCTAGCTTCATTGTGTACGGAGATTTAAATCTATCGACATCTAAAAGCATCTAAAAATTGGGAGCATAAGCCAGACTTGCGGTTACTTCAGAAGAGTTTGCATGGAGGCGCATTAAAACAGTGTTCTAATTTATTTCTAAATAAATAGAACTACAGATATAATATTTCTCATAATTTTGTATCTTCACTTGTTGATATAATTAAAAAATTAAAAATTACCTATTCAACAATCTATCACTATAAAGTAACTGTATACAGTGCGAAAACCAAGATACTAAACACAAAAAAAATGAGCGAAGCACTAGTCGGACACTGTTAAAGCAGGATAAGCAGATTACTTAAGCAAGATTTTAGTATTTTCTTTATGTATATATATATATATATACATATATATATATATATATATATATATATATATATATATATATATGTATATATATATATATATATATACATATATATATATATATATATATATATATATATATACATACATAATCAAACACTTTACGAAGCAAAAAGAAAAAAGAAGCGAATTTCTTTTTAAATACGTTAACCTTTTCAAAATTAAGCTTGTGTAATCAAAACTTGAGATGAGAAAATTTATGATGAGAATTGATGAGAAAATTTTTTGATGATGAGAAAATTTATCAAAAAATCAAACTCTTCGAGAGTTTCCTAATAACCGGAGCTTCGATTTTAATTATTTTTATACAATGCAACGGGTGGACATAATGCTAATGATTATAATTAAGTAAATAATTGAGACTCATAAACTCTTTCAAACCATATGTAACTAATATTATATCCATATGGAAGTAACAGAATAGCAACGTTCATTTCGTACATCCGCCTTCTAATTTGGTGCAATGCAGTGATAGTGAAGCGTATTTTATACCGGCAAGTTCTTTTCGAATCGAGCGGGAAGCTGCTTTTCTCATTAGATATTTTGTGATATAATATAAACGATATATGGAGAGTTATATGGACTAATTCATGGAATTATTGTTGATAATATTTATTATGTTAGTTCGGCTGTAGCCATATTCTTCTTCAACTTGTCACTTTTCGATGATTTCTTTTGAACCGACGATAGATATTGTGATATTTTTTATCAATTTCCGATTAAGGTATTTATTATTTTAAACGAGTTGTCAACAATTTTATAGTCCAGCTAATGGGATTATTATCTATATTGTTCAACTTGTGAATCGGCCTGTAGCCACTTTTTCTTGAATTCTTGACTTATTAATTAATACCCTCGAATCAACGATGGGTTTGTGATATTTTTTATCGATTATCGATTAATGTATTCATTAAAAATATTCATTAATCTAAGAATTGTGTAGATAGTTTTATGGATTAGTTTATGCAGCTATTGTCTTGCTGGATTAGTATATGTTTAAATAATTAGTCGAGTTGCAGTCGCATTTTCCTTGATCTTATCACTTATCAGTTAAAACTTTTAGGCCGACGATATTTGTTATTAAAATTTTCATCAGTCGTCATAAATCAAGAGAAATGCGCTGTCGGCTGAATGTTTTGCGTATCTGTTAGCGCCTATTCAGTTTTATGTTCTAATATTTTTTTGTTAGAGTTTTTTACTAATAACTCTTTGACTCGCTAGAATCGTCCAGAGTCACTCTGATTTTTCATAGGACATAAAGTGTTAGATATCATATGTTATCTTCAATTATTACCTAATTTATAGCTCAAAATAATTTTTTTGGAGAAAAAATTTGATTGGGAGAAATCAGAACCTTGAAAGTTGTTCATTAAGGCCACAGCCATTTTCAGACTGAGGAATTCGGAAGTCTACTCATGTTTTTTCTAGGACGAGCGGTCATAGCCCTGGTTGGGAGTTGTCGAAGAATGGGGTCAAGTTTTCAAAGTCACAATTTTTTTGTGAGAAGAGTTAATAGGTCGAGACGGAGAGAATAAATTTTGAGAAGAAGTTGGAGAAGGAAGAATTTGGGGGAGTTAAGGTGCAACTGAGACGTATGATTTTGTTTTTCGAATTTCCGACAAATTCTGTCAGTGAAAGCATGGTTTTCACTGCAAGAAACACATTTTTGCCTTCACGCTAAAACACCTTTGAATAAAATTGAGGCAGTTTCTCTCAAGGTGGCCTTCACCATATTGGCAACAATGCTCGAAAGATCGATATTTTTAGGCATATATCCTAACCTATAACATTTGAAAAATTATATCGATAGGAATTCATATATTGAAACTGGAAGCGAGGAATATGCCATAAATATAAGTTGGAGACAGATTTTGTCATCAAAGGTTATTACCATCGTCTCTGATGAAAAATATTTGGTCGACTATCGATCCATTTTTGAAAGTTCAAACGGCAGACTTTAAAAACTTCACCGCAACCTTCCGGGACTTATATGTTTTGTAACACCTCTTCGTCAAACCAATCGACAGAACCATTATGAACAGTGCCCACACGACTGACATTAAAGGAGGGGATGAACCATTTATTCTGTCCCGTAAAAGCAGAGTAGTTTACGAAACGGTCGGCAGATGACAACTCCACCGAAATTCTCTTTCTGTCAATTTATTTAAGTCGAATTATGCTATCGACTTGGTGATTTTTTAAAGTAGAACCAACCAAAGCATGAAGTGAGAATCCAGAATTGAGCTGAGGTTTTTTTATCTTGAACCGTAAATGGTTCAACGTCGCCAGAAATATGTAAGCGACTTTCAAAAGAATTCAGAGAGTGGGAGAGAGGAGATAAAATCGAGGATGATAGAAGTAAATCAGAATTTGCTCGTGAAAGAGGTTTGCCAAAAATTATATCCTCTATTTTAGTGCAGGAGGAATCAAAAGGGTGGAAGATTTTTGGATTTTTTTTTACAATTTGCTGTTTTACAATTCTTTGATTTACGTTTTGTTTACTGTTGGAAGTCACGTAAATAATTTATTGTAATATAAGAGACAGAATAAGACGAAAATATTAACGAAATAATTAGGTAGGGAAAAATGTATTCACGTCGTTTAACAGTTTCCATGGGAATTTTAGAAGGACTCTGTTTGGATGTGGACGGGTTACTCAACTGAACATGTAATTACACAGATAGCGCCATCTGTTAATTAATTGCCATAGCTGTGAGGCTGTAATAAAGTGGCCATATAAACTGACTGGCCGTATAATCATTCCATATCTTGCTACAGTATTGTATGTTTTTTAAGTCGTATCTTTTTTGTTATCACGAAAATGGCTACGAACATTTCATTGAAGATGAATAGTAATAAAATAAAGAGAAACCCAAAAACAGAATGTTTCATTCCTTAATATTTCGAATACGGTATTGATAAGGTCAGTTACAATTACGGTATTAATAAAGCAAGCTGTAAAATCTTTTAATTTTATTATCTTAACATAAAGATTCTATATCCCACAATTTAGTATTTCGTTCTAATAATTTGAATAAATTAATACTTTCTTTCCAAAAACATTTTTTTTTTCATTTATGATGGAAACTTACAACATAAATTGAAAACTTCATTCAACAAAAACAATAAGCACACAAATGTTTACAGAGTGTTGTAGTGTATATATTCAATTGCAGCAAGTCCTTCAATTTGTATGCTGAAATTAATCGGGTACAATTAGTGATTTATGCTGCAAGTTATTTATAGAAGTCAACTAATGCAAGGTTAATTACTAGTTAGAAACATGGTACTAAACGACTTGTTCACTAAAAGGTATTCGCCTAATAACATCGATGTAAAACTTATTTTAATTTGCCCAAAGATCCACAGTAATAAGTATGAAATTCTACTATTGACTGCAAAGCAAAAAAGAAACTAAAAATGAGATTAGTACATTTGGCATTTCAATTAGTAGGACTATGAAATCGTCATCGTTATTTTTCGTAAAAACAGTAAAATTTCGTAGTAATAATATATTATTTTGAATCATGAAAATCACTTTAAATTTAAAATTACAAGATAAATAAATGAAACATACTACGACCGCCACGTAATAAAATATCAAAGAGACAGCTGACACTTGCACTTGACAAAAAATATCTTTATTTTTATTATATAGCGTTCGTTCTCTCCAGAGAGAACCTTTGCCAATGTCAAGTGTGGAAAAAAAGGCTAAGCTACACTGATTAAGTCATATTTTGGGATATTTGTCATTGTTGCTTGTTAACAAAAGATTAAACTATACAATAAAACAAAAATTAAATGAGAAGTTGGCTACAATTAAACAAAAGGAAGAAAATGACATTATAATGTATACGGAGTACAAAATAACTATATATACAAACAAACATAAAAACAAAAATAAACAAGAAGATAAATATGAAAATTTGATGTCGTTCTTTCTTGTGAACTGAATGATTAATCCTAAAATGGGTTTGTTGGCAATAAATGAAAGTGATCTTATGTTAATGGGCAATTGAATTTTATATTTTTATAATTTGGAAATAAACGGACAGAAAATAAAATTGTAATAAAATGAAATAAAAGGGATTTTATTTGAAATAGTTTTATTTCATTTATTCTAAATAATTATGAAACCTACATAATTTTAATTAGTGATTTTTCTACCCTTATTATGAGAGTTTCGACGACCTATTTAAACAAATTAGACTTATTTAAAAAAATTAGGGCTTGACAGGATTATTTTATTATAAAAATTTACTTCAAAAATGCTCTTGATTTAAAAAAAATGCTGTCAAACATAAATTTTATAACCCCTATACCACTCTATAGATCCTTTGCGCTGTTTTTATTTTTATTTTCTGTTTTTTTATGTAAATTCCTTAACCGTTATGTGTTTGCAAATTCTGTGTTTAGTATGGTATAAGCTTAGAATATAGAGTAATCCAGAAAGCACAAATATATTCGCGGTCGCGATGAAGCCAAAAATCGGCAGAGAGGGCATCGCGCTCCGCCTACTAGTGCACCACCCTACGCGCACGGTGTTACCAGCTGTATAAATTTAGCCATCAACTTCAGTAAATCGACGCATATAAATATATTTGCTTGCGGCAGTACGATTTACATTTGCATCGATTTATATGGTCATGGCTTGGCTTATATGAAGTATTATTAAGGCCACCATGTTCTAAAATGATTATTATGAGCACAACCAATAGCCAAAGTATTTAAGTTAAAATTATTTAAAAACTTTATATCACATTTTACCATTTTATTAATTAAAATGAGTATTAAATTACATTATCATTCGATATGTGTGTAGTGTGTGTATATGTGTGCGGCGTCGCCTGAATGTGCGCGCGTTTGCGTGTATGCATGCGTACATACGAGTGTGTGTACAAATTAGTCTACAAATTTTTTTGGTACTATGCAAATGAATATTTTTTTGTTAATACAGCAAGAAAAAAATTAGCTTAGTATCTTAAAATAAAAAGAGAGGTTAAAAAGCCCGTAATAAAAATTAGAAAATAATCGGTCCCATACTAAAGAAATTCAAAATAGGACGAAAAAATTATTATTCAGTGTCGCATTAGCATTCAGTGTCGTGATAAATTTTCTTCTTATTTTAAAAAATATGATGGCAAAAATGATTTAATTTAACATTAATTTATTTCGCACGTCTCTGTAATCCTATAAACAATGATTATGTGTGCAAATTGCTCAACCCACGTTCGCAAGTAAACAGAAAAAAAAATTTTTTTCTCTTATATGTTGTTCCTAAATATTGTTACTATTCCAAACTTCATCAAAATTTGTCCAGTAAATTTTTCGAGATACCCGTACAAATTAACATATAGAGACATAAATTCTTAAAAAAAATTTAAATCAGTCTATACGCTAAATCAATATTTTTTAAAAATATTTTCAATGTACATAATTCAGTCTATTACAATTTTATTATTTGTACCTTTACTGTTATTATTTGTATTATTTGTACCTACCTACAGGTAGGTAAAATATTCTAAAATTGAAAATGACAACAAAAATTTAAAATGTTACATCAAATTCTCCAACGACACCTCCCAAATCCTGATTTTTTAAGTAATTAAATTTTATATTTTTCATTACCAAGCAAAAAACGTTTTAATTGAAAATTAAATTAGGTTACGTATGAAATTAATCCCTATTTGTTTCTTTTGCAGCTCAATGATATTTTTGCAGGTGGGAATAGCACAAGCCGGCATTTTAAGCTATATTGTCACGTAGAAAGCATACAACCTTTCAGAGCTGTGTCTTAAATTGCACTGACTGAGTACTCATTATTCTAAGGATATAAGTCCAGTTTAGCGGAAATATAAATTTCTCGTGTTTTTGGTTTAAATAAAAGAATATACATAAAAACGAGGTATTTAAAACATTAAGATTCGGATACGATTATTTCTTTATAAAAAACATACAAATTTCGGGAGACGGGTCGCGATTGGCTGTCAAACAAATATTTTATAATCTCACTTTTTGCGAAACCCTTTGCGCATTTTCATATTTTTTTTGGCTTTGTTCTTTTTTTAAATACCAATTCTTCTTTGTATTTCCAAATTCTGTGTTTAATATTACTGAGAAAGGCAGTTAAGTCGAAAAACTTACATGTCTTTGTCAAATGCACTTTTGTATGGGTACTTATTTTAAATCCCTTTTTTTTAGTTAAATAATTGCAACCCTACTTTTGGTTAATACTGCGTTTTTTTTGTCAGTATTCTTTCATTTAAAATAAAAAAATTCCTACTTTCACTAAATTGAATAAGTAGGGAAGTTTGGGACCCATATACTATTTAGATATTTTGTTTTTCTAGCTTGTTATTTTTAACTGACAGCAGACTAAAATTACATATATTAATATTTTACATCAAAAAATGATTTTAAGGTATGTAAGAAAGATTTTGAGCGATTTGTGTTTAATCAAAGTTAGAACTATGTACGAGTTTGCCCCGCAGAAAGGGTATATTCGTTCACTCGGGGAGGCACTTTCGGATTGGCTGGGGTAGTTCCGTACAGACATAAAAACGACACAGATTTCGAAGTTAAGTTTAATAAACAATCACAATTGCTTCTAGAAATAAACTATATTCAGCAAAGTTGCTAAATTTTCACAAAATTATCGAAAATATCCATATAAAAACGAACAAAAAAAATTAAATATTAAAAAACTTTTTCTCATGAAGCAAAAATACCTAATAGGTATTTTATTCTCGGAGGTATTTTATTCTCGTTGATAAGTAATTCCAAAAAACAATGACACTTAAGCTTAAAACTGCTTATGAAAAAATTAAAACCTTTACCAACATCTGAGTAATAGATAATTATCATAATAATTATCATAAACTTATCAGTCTTGACGCAAGTTAAATTATACCTAGCACATTATCAAACAGGATCTATTTAGCAACATCAGTAGTTTTATTGCAAAATTATAGAATCGAAACGAAAAAGGAAGCTTCTTATAAGGTATTCATTTTATTTTAAATACTATGATCATTATATCTTAATACACAACTCGTTGTATTTTAAATAAACAGTTCTAGCTGTGCGTATCACAGTTATTTGTAAATTTGGTATTATCAGTTTGATATTTCTAACATAAACCGTATCCACATCTGCAACAGCTGAGAAAATGAAAGCACATAACAATCGTGGCTTTTTCTTAAATAGGAAACTTTAAATTCAGTTCCTAAATAGTGCTCTCAAATTTTCCTACATAATAAACAACAGAGCTTTTTCTTAAAAACTTAACCAATACAAAATATTCATCTTTAATATTTTCAGATAGAACATCTTTTTAAACCACCGTTTCTCTATAACATTCATCTTCATCATAGCTTATTTCTGATGTAGAATTTTCATGCAAGCTCATGTGAGATTTTTCAGAATCTGAATCACTGGTATCTAATTCTTTTTTCTTATTAGATTTATTTTTCTTTGAATACTTTCTACTTAAAAATGACAAAGCTTACTTTATCTCTTTGGATTTATCTCGTCTCTCTTGTTTAAGTTTTTTCAATTCTTTTTCTCTTTGTGTCTTTTCTATTTTATTTTTTTTATAGTATCTGTGTAAATTGTTGATTTTCTGAGGAGTCTCCCATTATTTAAATTGTATTTGTGGTTCGACTAACATGATATTACAGTTAATAAATTTTATGACTATTCCACAGTTCCTAAATTCATGCTTTGAATATACTTTGGTAATTTTATTTTCATCCCAACTTGCTTATATTGAGTAATAATTGAATTATAGTGAGTCCGTGATGTATTTTACTGCACTTTGAAATGTATTCTTTCAAAACATTCTCCTCTTCAATAGAAAATACTTGAAGGCTGGTGTACTTCAAATTAAATGTTCATGGATTGGTATCATGTATTGTATGTATTATTAATAAAAGCATAGCAGGGCTGCTATGCTTTTATTAATAATACATTGTAATTTTTGGACACGACTCTCTAGAGTTGAGACTTTGACATTAAATTTGTCTGCAGTTTTCCGACATGATAAAATTCTTTCCATCACATCTTTCATTGCAGAATTAATAGCTTCTTCATCTACATCAAAATTCCTTCTAGTAATTATGCACCATGGTAAATTTCTTCTGGTAATTACGCACCATGTTTCTGTCAAAAACATACAAGTTTTCATGTAGAGTATTATTTATAATATTCTACAAGACCAAAACCACTCCATAACCTATAATAATATTTAAATATTTATATTGGAAAAATATAGTTGATTATTAATACTAAATCCATCAATATATATAAAAGTTTCAATTGAACAAAAGTATACCATATATCATCATGGCGCATTCAAAAGTGGCAATTGAAAATTTATTTGAAGCAAGCAATAATACATGTCCTCTCCTGTAAAATACACCAGTCAGACTAGTGCCATACTTCATAAGCAGGATGGCCGCCCGAAACTCATACGCGGACATAGTACCGAACATAGATTAAAGTATGAGATGTGAAACCTGAAGTCGAAGATTTGAAACAATCAGCTAATTTTAGCCTCCTCAGCAGATGGCGTTAAACACAAACAATTTATTACAGGAGTCGCTAAAGGTCGCATAAGCTAATTAGCACTCGGTGAATCAATATTCTGTGGTACTAAATGTTTAAAATGTAATCCCATAAATTTTAAAGCCCAGTTTATGAATGTTCCCGGTGTACGAAGGGTGCCAATATTCTTCTACAAATTTTGAACGTTTTTTCCGTCCCCTTTAAATTTTTTTCTTTCCACATTCAAACTAAGTTCGGCCTATTTAACAGATTTAATATTCGTTTGTCTGTTAGTTAAAAATTGTATTCTTGTTATATAAATTAACATTCCTAAATTACGTTATATATTTATAGTTAAGACAAGTAACGATAATCAGATCAAAAGATTTCAAGAAATTAATATAATTGAATTTTAAAAAAGAAAGAATATTGGTTTTGTAAATCTTCAAAATAATTTCACTAAATGTATTTTGAAATTTCCATAGAAATTTCACATTCAAGACTTAAGTCAAAATAATGATTTTTTTTAAATATTGAAGACAAAATAATTTTACCATCAAATTGTTGAGAAAGACATACAATGTTTTTTTACACAACTTAAATATGTTCTCTCTAAAATGTTATTTTCATAATATTGAATAAACTTATAATCATTATATTAAATAAATAAAATATAGATGCAGATCTAGAAATATGCACGTTTATTTAAATTGAGAATGTTACAATTGGGAAACATAACAGTTTACTATGTATTATAAAGTAGAAAATAAATCAGCCAATAATGTTCTCTTTTCAAATATTGTTGTCCAACTCTTTCTCGGCCTGCAAAGAATATTATATTGTTAAGTATTAATTTAACCTTGTAATATCAAAATAATGAATCACTTAGTCTGTTCATATTGAGTTTTTGGATACTTTCAAGTCTTAACAATGAATAAGTTTTTTTTTAATTAAATCTAAATAAGTTGTTAATGGTATTTATGGAATAGTTCATTGGCCAGGTACAAAATGTAAGATTCACAATTAAATGAAACTACGTGATGTAATATTATTTCTACTTCCTTTAAGTTCTTTACCACAACCTACATTTCGTTGTGATGTAACACAACAGGTGGGCTATTAGCAAAGATTAACTCTTAGGAACATCCAATAGAATTTATATGTTTCAAACACAATAGCGGAAGCCGAGTTTGCGTGGGTTATCCAACTACTTGTGTTAGTGAGTTTACTGTAGGGAAGCGGTGTAGGTTTTATTACATTTCCGAGAGTTATACGATATACCAGTATTTTAGTGAGGATAATAAATTTATTTGTTGTGATTATATGAGGTTGTACAATATAAATGTTCCCGTGTATGTAATAAAATTAAATGGAAGTTACTCTCACTTCATGGTTATTTTCAATGAGATGTTTATCAAATAAAGATGTGTCTAGTTTGTTATTTAGCCAGCTAGTAATGTGTTCTTCATATTTTGTATTAAAATCTCTTCCTGTTTGACCTATGTATTATATATATGTTAGATTTTTCTAGAGGGATGGTTAAAGCTCTGTGAATCATCGAATGGAAGGCTACCATCACTATCTAACTCTAATCACTAACTAACTCATCATATCTACCATCACCCTCATACTGATAATGCCTCCTATATATTACAAATAAATACAAAGGGTATTAAACTTAATACCCTAGAAACATTAGAAATAAGCAGACAAAAAAGACACCAAGGTTAATATATTAAATGAACAACTAAATATAATATCATCACCCATACTTAATATCTTCTAAACATAATACAACTAGAAAACATTGATACTACAGTACTCTTGAAATGTTTCATAACACATACACATATAAATATAAGTATATAAAAAATAAAAAAAAAAATAAATAAAAAAAAATTAAAATAAATAAATACAAAAAAAAATATACATATATGTATATATATATATATATATTTATATATTTATACATATATATATATATATATATATATATATATATGTATATATATATATATATATATATATATATATATATATAAATATAAATAAATATATGAATAAATAAAACTGAAACTAAAACTTTCAGATACCCTTGCTTTTGTATAAATATATTCGTATATAATAATAATAATATAGTTTATTTGTGGATATAAAATACAACAGGTAAAGTAATAGACATGTACAGCAATTTTCTTAGGGCTGATGACAAAATCAAAGTTAAAAATTAAGTTACACGTCTTAACCTAAATTTTATTCAATATTTTATCCACAAAAAGGTTACTAGCTCGGCTTGTGCAGTTATGCTATAAGCAAAACCGACACGGCCGGTTTACAGCTAGCACCTGTTGATATAATACATATACAAACAAATACTCACATATACATATACACATATACATATAGAATTTACACGCATACACGCACAGATACACAATATATAATAATATTACTAATGATTTTTAATACAGGTATTATATACAGACATATAACTACATACACATTATTACCCAAAGAGAAAATATAGCACAAAGAAAATATAATTTAGATGAAATGATTTCGAAGAGAGAAGCCGATATTTTCCGTTTATTCCGTTTGCATTTGCTGGGTCAAAAGCCACTTACGGATTGACCTTTTAAAAGTAGTCATGGATACAGTAGTTTTCAGGGGCGGAGAGAGGTCATTCCAAATTTTAGTTGCGGCAAATTTGAAACTACCACGATAACCGGTTGTGCGATGTTCCGGGACTAAGAGAAGTCGGTCTCTGGCGCGCGTCACGTGGCTATGAGCACTGCCGGACCAGTTTAATATGTCGTAGAGATATTTCGGCTCTTTTGCTGTGAAAAGTCTACGCAAAAAACAGAGTGTGATAACTGCGACGATTGTGCATTCGGAGCATGCCATGCTCATTTAAATACGGTGATACACGGGATCGCCTCGGGATGCCGAAACAAAAACGCGCGCATGCATTTTGTATTCTTTGGATTGAATTGGCTGTTTTTTAAAGTAAACGCGGGCCGTATACGATATCACCATAATCGAGTACAGGAAGAATGAGGCTTTCAACTAGAATTTTCCTAACGGGAACAGAGAGATAAGGACGGTATCTGTATAGCGTTTTGAGACGCATAAAGCAACATTTAATTTTTGTGGTTATGTGTTCATGAAATCTCAGCTGTGAGTCCATTATAATGCCTAGATTTTTGGCGTGTTCCAACATAGGAATGGACTGCCCGTTTACGGTGAGCTTCAGTTTTCCTGATCTTGCTACCTGAGCCCTACTTCCCATAATTAGAAAACAGGATTTGGAAGGGTTTAACAATAAGGCATGTTTACACGACCAATTCCAGATTTTCATAAGATCTTCATTAACTTTTTCACACACTCTGTCTTCATCTCCCACACGAAAAGATTTGTACAGCTGTGTATCATCAGCATAAAAATGAGTTTTTACATGCTTTAAATTGCTCGAAATATTTGACGTGTACAGAGTAAAAAGTAGAGTGCTTTGATGGATTCTAAAAATCTTTTAAGCTGATTGCAGACAATTTTTTCTATGATTTTAGACATTGCCGGTAGAATACTTATGGGGCGAAGATCGCTTAATGATTGAACGCTACTTTTCTTGCCTATTGGGATAACAACAGCTTTTTTTCCATATCTCCGGATAGGTAGAAAAAGTGAGCGACAGATTCACAATTTTGGTAATCACGGTAAGGGTGTACGGTAGTATTAGTTTCAGCATTCGTGCAGAGATACCATCCACACCGATAGCTTCGGACTTTAAAGAATACGCAATCTTCGCCACAATATCTTCACTCACCTTCTGAAAACGCATTTTTGTCTCAGCAAAACAATGGGTATCATAAAAAGAAATAAGATCAGCGTCCGCATTTTCGGCGCAAGGTAACGTTGCAAAGTGATCGATAATCTGATCTGGATCGCAGAGATGGTGCGGCAGGCTATTTTCTCTACTTTTACCGATGGGATATATTGTTTGCAAGCCTTTCCATAGATGTTTGATATCTCCACGATGTGCGTTTACATAAAAAGTAAAATATGCTTTTGTCTCCCGTCTCAAAGCGGTGATGACTAGATTTCTCAACGATTTACAATAATCTAAATGTGTATCTTTCTTTGATTTAATAGCTTTATAACGGGCTCGATCACGCAGAAGCATCATGAGACGGATCGTGTCCATTATCCACGGTTTGGATGAATGAATGCGCGTTGTTCGCTCCCTATATCTCGGTAATCCGAGAATAACTTCCATTAAATTTTATTACATACACGGAAACATTTGCATTTTGTAACCTCATATAATCACAACAATTGAATTTATTACCCTCAATAAAATACTGGTATATCGTATAACTCTCAGAAATATAATAAAACCTACACCGCTCCCCTACAATAAACTCACTAACATAAGCAGTGGGATAATCCACACAAACTTGGCTTCCGCTATTGTGTTTGAAACATATAAATGCTGTTGGATGTTCCTAAGAGTTAAACTTTGCTAATAGCCCACCTGAAGATGTTGTAATACAACAAAACCTAGGTCGTGGTAAATAACTTGAAGAAAGTAGAAGTAATATTACATCACGTAGTTTCATTTAATTGTAAATAATGAATTTCTACAAATTTAACGCCAAATATATTCAATATTCAAAAAATGTAAGGTGGCATGGGAGAATCAAATAGAAAATGGTACTTGCTATGGATAAAAAGGAAACAATAATTGCTATTCCGTCAAATGCATGCGTTCAGTTGCAAACAAAATGAACTTTGTAAAGATATGAGTTAAAAATCGGCAATCATTTTTATTAATACTTATATGTTTATTATTTCACTTAAAGATGGAAAGTTGACATAGATGTTAAAGTTGCGAACACTAAGCAGCGTTGCCATCATGCAACCGGTGAATGTATAATACCACTAATTTAAGTACAAAATATTGAATATTTGTTACTCAGTCATATTTAAATGACACAGATAAAGTCCATGATTAAAATTAACATTTATACTCATTTAAATCTGAAATCAATTTTAACATGAAACTCAGTGTTCTTATTCAATAATAAAAATTAATTACTACAATATATCAATAAATGGCGCAACTTATATGTATATTTTTATCGCGGCATTACTTTTATCACAAGCAGCAATAAAAAGCTAATACTTTAATATTTGTACTTATAATTGTATAATTTTGCTTAAAAAATATTTCATTTGTTATTCTACTGAAATATAAATAGTTATAGTACGTGACAGTGTTTATCGTAAATAGATACACCACAGCTTACTGTCAAGAATCTAATGAAGGATAAATAGGCAATATGAAAGAACATCTTATATTTCATTTTATAATTAAGAAAATAACAAAAATCAATACGTCATTATACTCATTTTGTAATATTTCATGTACATAAAAATCTGTATGAACCATCATAAATATTTTAAAAGGTTATAAACCTTATAGCCATTTATTTAGTGATTTCCATTTGGTGACATATAATACTAGAATACCACCAATTGAATAATATTGTGTTATAGAAATATCTATCAAAGTGCAATGACAAAACTGTGTCTTATATCTTTTCATTCAATTATTCGTTTACTTACCTCATAACAAGGCATTTCTTTCAGTACAGACTCAACAAAACCCTCTACAACTAAAGATGCTGCTGAGTAGGAACAATCCTTCAACGTATTATGGATACATGATTTGAATTTCTTGAACATATCGCAGTACTCTTTCTGCAAATTATTGAAGATAATTTATTTTATTTCAAACTTGCAAGCATGTCTCGTTTATAATAATTAATTTTGGGAGTGTTTAAATTAAAATTTGGACTAAATACTGGTTATACTTTGAAAGGTTAAAGGTAAAGACAGATGATATTTTATAGTTTCATTTTAAATAAACCTTATGTGAAATTATTATCACAATATTTATACTAATACACCACTATTAAATAAAACTGTCCAATAATTATTAATTTATTAAATAATACTAAATATATATATATATGTGTTATTATTGTAAAAAATAACCAACAACTTTAAAACATTTGTGAAAAAAAGAAAATAAAAATACTACGCTACTTATTTTGAAATAGATTTTTTGATTGTGTTTAAAAACTAAAATATAAATATAGAGCAAGTTGCAAAAAATAATATTTACAGTTATGACGAAATCAGTATCTTCATCACTCTTCTCGTTACTTTTCTCACTGCTTTCATCCAGTACCGAACCAAATGCTGAATCGCCACAAGCTTCTAATTCTGTTATATTTTGTTTAAAGCATTCAACGCCACCATTCACCATGAAATCTATATACATAAAAAGGAATTTATTAAAAAACAAATCTCTGTATATAGTCAACTTACAAACCCTTCCCTTAAATTTTCTTTTATGGAATGTAAGAGTTTTTTATATTCAAAGTGTATAAAACAATATAAAACTGTTTCAAAAAGTAATATTTAAGATTTTCCACTTTTTACTCCCTTATGTACATATTTGAAAGGATATATTAGTGACATCGTTCTCTTTTAGTATTACAATAAGCAAAGCAGAAAAATTGGTCACAATTTTTTAAGCTGCTATTTAAAAAAAAGTCAATTTTCTTCACTTTTTTGCGATCTTTCAGCAATGTATTATAATTTGGAATGGTTATAGAAATAAAAAGAACGAATGTCCAATCAATAAAATCCTGATGTAAATTTTGAATAGATTCAGTTTAAGCACAATTTCAAACAACAATAACACCCAGATTACACCTACAAATAGTTCTTCTAAACTTGTTTTTCAATGTCTAAGTTTAATTGGTTTTTATCGTTCAAAAATGAAAATTTAAAATGAAACTCTGTATGACATTTACCTATTACATCACTCCTATTGGTAACACAAGAGTAGTTGATTAAACCATCAAACATATCGTACGTCGATTGAAGAGTCTTCATGTCTTCCTTCTCGAAACAAGGAATAAGGTATCCAGTTAAATTAACATAGACGTTTTTAATTTGATCTAAGCCTTCGCACATCCTGCAATTATTGAGGACTGCTTTTAGAATATTATATTAGTTCTGTATTATAAAACTAGTCTTACTTTTCTAATTTGTAAAAAGGACTGGTGTTCATAACAGTGAAAAATTATGGTGTCGAGAAAACATAAGTGAAACCATAAAGCCGCAGTAATGAATTTTGTTGACACTGAACTATATATTCCACATTCTATGAGATATTAAAGCATATTGTTTTAAACTGTCGAAATAGACCATTTTCAAACACTACTTCAAATATAGTCTATTGTCGCAATTCGCAATCGCAATGATTTAAAAGGTTCACTGTAACATTCCACTTGGCGACCACGGTCGTTGCGGTAATGATCAAAACGTCATTGTTCACGATCACTTCAAACATATGCCAACCTGGAAATCGACGTGGATCATTGCGGTCATTTATCTGTCAATTTGATTTTGGCACATTAACATATAAAGTTTACGTAAATAAATTTATAACGCCTTTGAAGATAGAACATGGTTACAAATAAAATATTTTTATGTAACTCTGAGAAGTACCTAATAAAAGTAAAGGTGTACTTCAGACGTAAAATATGCAGTTATTAAATTTTTATAAAAATTAAATTACAATTTTAAAATCACTGTGAGTATAAATTATTATCGAACGATTAATACATTATAAAAATACAATACTATTATCTCATTATTTTTGTTCAATACTTGCCATTTCCTCATAGTTACTAATATAAATTGTGTTTATATATATATATATATATATATATAACTATATATATATATGTATATATATATATATATATATATATATATATATATATATATATATATATATATATATATAGTACCAGGTGACCGAGCGATGCTCGGTTTATTTTGAGTTTTCCATAGGGACGTGAAATTGCTTGGTTCATGGTATTAGATTTAGTATTAGATTTTCTTCTCTTTCCCCGTCCCTTTCCCTTCCCCTTTGCTTTTGCTTTCTTTTTCGGTCTCGCATTCCCGTCCGCCTTCGCGCCGCTCTCGCGTTCAACTTCGCGTTCGCCATCCACTTCCCCTTCGCCTTCTACTACACCTTCTTATTCCTTCCCCACTTCTCATCTTCACCCTCCCTCCCCACCCCTTTTCCCATACCCCTTCCTCGTCCTTCCCTAATCCACCCCTTCACCTCCCCCTTTACACCCTCATCTCACCCTTCCCGTTCCTTCTTTCCCTTCCCCTTCCCTTTCCCTTCACCATCCCCTCCCGTCCATCTCACCCTCCCCTTCCCCGTCCCCTTCCCTTCCGCTCCCCTTCCCCTTTCCTTCCCTTTACCCCAACCCCTTCCCATCCACTCCCCTTCCTCTTCCCTTCCACTACGCTTCCCCTTCCCTTCCGACTCCCCTTCCCCTTATCTTCCGCTCCTCCTTCCCTGTCCCTTCCGGTCCCCATTTCCTTCCGGTACCCCTTACGCACTTATCATTTTTTTTAACATGTTCAGTGCGGTACATGATTTGACTATGACGAAATTAACATGAAGAAACCTTTACAGTAAATTTGATTCAATTTTTCTTAAATTACCATTATTTGTTTTACTTTTAATTAATCTTTATGAACAAAGATTTTGTTTTGGAATGGACTCGGTATGCTGACAATTTGTCAAAATCTGTCACACAAAATGAACTTCTTATATTGATAACGTTTCAGCATCCACATAGAATATTTTAATCAATTAACATCACTGTTAGAGTTGTTTATATTGGGTATTATAAAATTTGTGAAGTTTTTAAATTTTCATCAATAACTAGAAAAATATTTGTGTTCGTTTCTTTGTTTCAATATATGGCTGGAAAAATACCTTGAGAGGTTATTTATAGTCTTTTCTCCATTTTAAATTAAAAATATAATCATTTGAAAAAGAAAGTTTAAAAAAACATACTTGATAAATTATATAACAAAAACCAAGATTAAACATTGTCATGTAGAATTGTCGAACAAATTATAACTTTTATATCAATACCCTTACATAAATAACAATTTCTTTAAATATAAACATTACCATATCCATTAACTTTAATTAAATCATAAATAAATTACTTACGGGGTTACAACATCATCATTGCCTTCCCTGCTTGTGTTAGTTAGCACGTCTTTAAATTTTTTTTGAAGATCTGGTTGTACATTTGTCTTTACATGAGCAGAAGCAGACTGTCAATAATAAAATCTGCTTGAATGCCTATTATGAAATACATTATTGAAAATAAACAAATTTATTGAAGCATTTAAAAAAATATATTGTACCAATCTGAGCACTTTGACCAAAGAAAATGTGATAATTTAGAAAATATTAGTGTTTTATAGGACATTTTATTTATTACCTGATATATCCTACTTTAAAAATAATAATGATTTTTTGTCCCATTGTACCCATACAGAAATGTAGCGTTACATAAATATTTATTTTATAATATATTTAAATTAGGTAATAATTAATACATATTCCTATTATTTACAAATTAATTTATGAAAATAAATACACCTTTTATAATTGTTAATACTCGTGACATTTTTTTTTAAACTGGCATAAAATTAAGAAACAAAGCACAATGGAAGTATGCATTAAGCTAACTGTGATTATCACTTAACATATTGATTACGCTTAGCAATGTTTCTAAAAGCCACACGCCAGCCGATATTGCCCAACCAGCACCACGCCAGCCGATATTGGAACAATTTTTGTGAATTGTTTTAGCAATTAGTCAGGTAGATGGCTTATGCATTTTAACATTACAACACAAATGTGTACCTCCTAGGTGCAAATAGTATGAAAATTGGTGTAATTGGGGATATCAAGAGTGTTTCCACTGGCACACTCTGGCCATATTAGCCAACATGACGTTTTTATGAGTTGTATTTTAAGCCGTTTCTATCAATCTCAGCTAGGCAGATGACGCATTTTAAAATTACTACTCAAGTGTGTAGCCTCCAGATACAAACATTATGAAACATGGTGTGAATGAATCAAATTTAAAAAAAACATGGTAATTAAATAGAAACAAAAAAATTTATATTTATTTTTGACAGAAATAATTATATTTATTAAAAAAATGTTACTTTTTACACTTTATCTACACATGAAACAAAATATTTCGGAGCCCAAGAAGGGAAAACAAAAATTTAAACCAACCCAATCACGTATCACAATCAAAATACTTCCAAAACAAACCCTATCACAATCAAAATACTTCCATAGTCTTCTATTTTTATCGTCCAAAAGACACCATATAGAATATCTTTTCCATTAAAAGAAAAGATTCTATTCTATAATATTCAATTCTTTACAGATTTTTACAAATTCGTAAAGTTGGCCCCTGAATTTTACATTAATTATTTATTAGTCTACAGGATTAGTACAAATATTTGAAATACTATGTTAATTTACCAAATTTCTTTTTATTTAAAAAAATTTGAAAACCACAAATCTGTATTGTAGACTTCTACCTTTCAAGCAAGCTTTTGATTTTATCTTATACTAGCTATCGTTTTGTTTATTATTTTAAGAATTAAATATCATCCACGACTTTCTAGCAATCATAAAAATTTTGATAATTAAAATTTTCTGGCGTTAAATAAGCAATAACTTTCTTTCCTTCAATTTTTTTTATATTGTATATTGCAAAAGAAGATTAAATTTTATTTATCCAATTCTTTTTTCCTCTCTTATTACAGATTTTCTCTCATCCTTAGAAAGGTAGTTCTAAATGTCTTGAGATTTACATAAAATTTAAAAAAATTACTCACCATTAGATTGTCTACAGCATCAGTGTCCTTTGCACATTCATTTCTTATAGCTGATAATAAAACACGAAGATCACTCAATATTTCTTTGGCTTCAGCCGATTCACTTTTACTTTCATCATCAGCTGCTCCAAATGCTAAAATATTAATAATTATATGTATTCATATATATATATATATATATATATATATATACATATATATATATATATATATATATATGTATATATTAATTAAACACCAAACTAAACAAAATTTGTGACATAGTTGCAATGAATAAAAAATATTATTTGTTTAAAAAATGATGGCATGCGATATCGCTGTATCAAGAAAGAATTACCAATATATTTCCAAATGTTGTATTTAATTTACAACTGAACTAAACCACGATTACATTAATTGTACTAGCTGGCTAGTACAATTAATGTAATCATGGTTTAGTTCAGTTAGCTAGTAACTTACCAACGAGCAGCAAAAACAAAACACCGTATTTTAACATTTTGTACAGAGAAGCACAAGTGAGTACCAATCAATTTGAAAGACAAGCGTTGTTTGATGGCAAAATACTTAATATGTTACAAAGATGTAATCTTTCATAACTACACAAAGCCAAAGGTTACCTGATAAAATATACATGACACTAGTATGAACTTATACTTAATTACCACTATCTCATTTAGGAATGAGATAATATTTATCAATCACAAGGATAATAGGTCAATAAGTGGACATAATATTTACCGTTACACAGTATGGATAGATTATTGTATATTTATTGCTGTAATATTTTAGAAATTAATTATCTTAATGTTTTTGTTTCATTCTTATAAGGTAACAATTGGTTATGTAGGTATAAACATTACAGCACAACATAATCAACATTTTATCTGACTGTGTCTTAAGATCCGTTATAACTTATTGTTGCTATGTACTGGTGTTTTTATTCTGGAAATTCGGGAAGATCATAAAAAGTCTTTAAAAAAAAAATCATAAAGAGTTTCGGGAAACTCATAGATACAAGAGTTTCGGGAAACTCATAGAGAAACTCATGTTACGTGATATTCTCGAACTTTTTACGTTTCAGAATCAAAAAATCTGAAACATAAAAAATACAGAAATGAAAAACACATATTCAAAAATGCAAAGTATGTAAACAGCAAAAGAAGAAATAGCAAGTGACCCAAAAAGAGCCGTAAATTCAAGAAGTTCATCATGTTACTATAAAATTATTTACAATAATTGAGGATGGATAACTTAGAATGAAATATTGGGAACATTAAAAGCTACACCGTGTATAACGATGGGATTAAAGAGATGGGAATTAAAAAGGAATAAAATCACGAACAGAACCTCAATTTCATTTCGAACAACTTGTCCAATGGCACTCCACTTGAAGTGAAATGAGGAAAAAATGTCTGCCCCCATTTTACATGCACAAAGAAGTTTAATTTTTTTTAAATTTTCTTCTAAATATACTATGAGCAACACATATATGGGCATGCTGATTTTAGAAGTATTCCTTGTATCTCTATGAAATTATTATACTTCGTAATTTCTAAATAGCAAATCTAATACAAATAAAATGCAACGATTTTAAAGGAAAAGGAGAAGAAAAGAAGATTTTTAAAGTTGAGGAAGATTAATATTTTATATTGGTGTCTGTGAAAGAAAATCCATTCTGAGAAAAATACCTTGGAAAGTGTTTTATAATTCCATATTTATGAATATGAAATAATTTTAGAAATATTTTACTTTTAGTTTTGTTATTCCTTCAACTTTCACTTTACAATTAACAATCCTTTTACGTCTTTTTGCTGCTCTTTTACTATGTACCTTTTTTCAAGCTTTTTCTTGAAATATATTCATGCTGCGGCATTTGTGTCACTCACTTACTTCTAAAGTAAAGTCTACATAAAATTATAAAGATATTGCTCGAAATATCAAATAATATTAATTGTTTAAACAATGAACTAAGAAGCATCAACATTACGTTTTTCCTTGAAGGAAAGAATAATGTTTATAATTCTGATGAATAATATATTAATTATAATATACTTGTTTATTATTTCAAGCCTATTTCTAAATACTGTAATTACGTAATAATAAAACAAGTCATAACAACATATAAATAATTTTACCTAACAAGTTATAATTACTACAATATTACCTAACAATAACATTACCAAACAGTGTTAGTTATTCTGTCTCACTATAATATATAATAATTTGAATCAAAAATCACTGGCAGCAGTGACATAAAACACATATTATGATTGATTCATAATAAAAAGTGCTGTTGTATGTTGATGATAACATATGTAAACACACTTCAGTACGCAGCTCATGTTTGTTAGTATGTTTGCCCTTTTTCTTATGACTCGACTATAATTTTTTTTATTAATATTCATACAGGTACTGACTTAAGTACTACTTTTAGTTTTATATTAATATTTCTTCGCAGTAAATACTAGCTTTACAGAATCAGTACTAATCAGCAAATCTATTTGTTATATGACAATATTTTATCTATTTCAACTCTACGTTAATTTATAAACAATAATTGCTTGTTAATTAAATTAATATAGCCCAAACTACTTAAACGGAAAATCAATATTATATACATTATTTTTCTAAGGCTGAAGTTACCATGAAATTACAAAAGTCAATAAGGTCTGCCAAAAAAATAGACTATTACCAATATATGACCACTAAACTTTAACGGAAAAACATGTTCAAACATTTATTTCCTGTCTGCAATATTTCTCAACTGTTCTTGATAAGACTATTAGGAAAAAAGTTGTCAAGCGTATTTATAACTCACAGCACGAGGTTCCGTACTCATTTAGACATTTATAAATACATAATTGTACACAGTGTTTATATTGAAGTATTTACAAATATTAATTTTTATGACGTAAATAAATTGACTGCTTCACAGATGTAAAAACATGGTACATATTTCAAAAATTTTAAAACCTAGATACTCATTTACAAGGTTGGTAAATTCTGATATACTCTATATCAAAATTTACCAACCCTGTTTTGTCATGGTTTTTTTTCTCAGTAGATTAAAAAATAAGGATGGAGGAGGGAATGCTCTATTATCACATAATTTTTGGAATATCTTTTAAAATATGTGAATCAAAATTATGAAAAAATAATTTTGTATACCCCATATGAAATCCTAATTCTCCTTGTTATTATATCTTTATTGTGATAGAAGGAAAATAATTTTGAAAATGCTTATAACTGCGTGACTTCATATATTATTTACAAAGCAGAATTAAATTCTTCTTAATGATTGGAATTTTTACATTACAAGATGTAGTTTCCTTTACAAATACAAAAATGTACATATAATCACGAAGTTCACAATGCCAAAGTTCATATTTATGTATGTAAATTTTGTTCACAAGAAAAATAGATAATCTTATGATTTACTTAAACTAAAAGTAAAGAATGATACAGATCCATTATATTAGAAATAAAACATGTAAGAATACATTTCCAATATCTAATTATTAAACTGACGTGTTGCAACAGCGAATGGCTCCCGCGTAACTGGAGCAACTCCTGTCCGTGAGTTGTTGCACATATATCCTTACTGAGTATTACTCTGTTAGCTGACCATTGATATTGGCAATTCAGTACTGTAAATCTAGACGCAGACAAACTGAAAATAATATTTTCACAATAACTTTTTAAAGTTTTAAGTAAATATTCGTATGACATATTCGTCCTACTTTTGTAATATAATGTGGTTACCCATAGTCACCTAAGTGTGCGTTATTCGTGTATACTAGCGTTAGTTTTCACTTTTGCACCTGCCTCGCTTTCAAGCTGTAAATTGAGGATAAAATTACAATCCATACAAATTCCATTTCAGATTATTGGATAAAGGCTTTTTTGCACAAGTTATATGGAAATATGGACAAACAACAAATTGCAATAGCTGTATTTATTCATTAAAAAAATTTTAGTTATGTTGAAAAAACAATGAATTGCAAATGGTTTTAACAAATATTTTGTCCATATTTGAATAAATTACTTCTTATATAAATTAACAAAAAACTAAATATTAATAAATATTTAATGAATTTCTCTCCTAAGTTAAAATCATGATAAATATTTTCTATGATAGCTTAAGAAATTGTAAATTCCAATATTGCTGCCATCCCCATCAACAGAACTTGTAATCTAATAAATTTAAATAGTTCTATGTCATTTAAACAGTAACTCTTTAACACTTGAATAAATGTGAGTAATTTTATACGCTCTTAACTATTAATTTATTTTTAACAAATTTATATTTATTAGCAGTAACAGCCGAACTTATACAATACTAACTAACGTAAAATCTGAGTTATGTAATTTTTTGCTCTCTACTTCGCTTATACGGTACACAAATACAACATCTTCATTTTGATGCAAATTCATTAACTCTTTAATTCATTAACTCAATAATTCTCGATACAACATTGGCACAAGCTATTGCATCGTTAAAGCCAATTGTTTGAATGTTTTTAATGTTCTATATATTATATTTTGTTCATTAACCTGCATTTTATTATTAATTTGGAGGTCAACCGAGAAGACATCAGTGAGGTCTTGGAAACATGAAATGAGTAGTTTACACATGATGAACAATCAAGATGACATCTAGAATAATATTGGGACAATAAAATATTAAAAAACTGTACGAGCTCCGCTGTAAAAATATATGACATCTACAAAATTAATAAAGGATCTTGAATTGTTTGAAATTAGTCTTCAGATTTTAGAACAAATAATAAAATATTCATAATGTCCGCAAGTCAAATCACGACAATCAATTGTTTGTTATAGGAAAATCTTAAACAAAAAGAAAATATCTTCAAATTGCCGAAACAATTTCCTTGATTTTATGAAATTATCCATTTAAAAAGAACTTGCTTAGGTTTAGTACTTTGTATATTTGACATATAAAGAGTGCACAATTTGTTTGCAGGTTTGGTATTTAAAGGTCTGTAATTAGAACTATAACATCCGTCTACAGGAGACCTAAAACGGGACATTGTTACACATTGGTGAAAAAGTATGTTAAAAATAATTTTGTTTATTACATTTACAATAAGATATATTTACGTCTTACTTTCAAAAAAAATATGACCCTGAAAGAAAACTCTGATACTATTATTTGTAATTACAAAAATTATAATCGATAACCCCTGCACTATGTATTATCACCTCTAATTACGCTCAATAACAGTACCAAGAGGTCTTCACCATCAATATAATGTTTTCGGGTGTTAATAAGTATTCATCACAATAATGTAGCACTGTATATTACTTTTAAAAATATATTTAATATTAAATACAAATAAGTTTCTAGTAAAATTTAACTCTTACGGCGTTCGAGAAAAGCTATCATTTTCCTAGCTAGTTTTAGCGACAAATATGGACGGACAACTAGTTTCAAATGAGACACAAAACAACTGCATAATAGTGTCGAACAAAATATAAAAACAAAATATGTCTTAATCTCATATTTATACCCAATGTGAACATTCAATATCTTCCCTTTCTATTTTATTTATAGCAGGCAATACATTCCTAAAGTTATCAACTTATTTCTTTTCATTTAAGAGTAATTCTTTCAATTAAATTGGAATATTTTGAAAAAATTTTATTTCACCATTAATTTAAATTCTACCTGTTACCTTTTTTTTTTATGAAGACCTAATCAAAATATTTTTATCAAATCACATACGTACCTACATATTTTTAAGGAGGATAAATTTTTATTTGTAGTTCGTAACAAACCAAATTTTTTTACTGCCTCTATTATGACTAGTTTGACACAGCTTCCCAAGGTTACTTTCCACCTCAAGCTACACACACACCAGAGATATAAAATTATAGCAGCCACTTATTTACACATTTCTTTATAACTTGCTTTTTCTTACATCTGACATATTCAAATTAAATCAAATAATGTGAGTGTTAATATTTATTTATTTAGTTAATTCTACCAGGATACCGCACCTAACTAATGTGTAGTTATGGTAAATTTGTATAAATAAGGCAAAGAAATAAAGAATGTATGTAATTTATTTATTTAATAATAGATTTCCACGTATACATTCATGTATATATTAGGGGAACTTATTTCTACATGAGCAATCTCTTCAAGTCACGCAAAATACTGTAATACACTGTAATAAAATGTCAATAATTGTTATAAATGTAACAAATTCTACATTTCTCAAATAATTCAAATATTAATATACGTAGATAAGGAGAATAATATAAAACAGGATATCTTGAAGTAGACTATTACATTCTTACGACAAATGTTTATTTTCTAAGCTGAAATAAATATTCATTTGACCTCTTCGAAGAAAATTTGTGTTACGCTTTACTCACTCCCCATTTTGTTTGGGTGTCTAAACAAGTTTAAGGTTACCCCCGTCCTTTATTTTAACAGATGGAAAACATAGATTTTATAGCATACAGTTAAAACACATTCTTTTGTTAAGTTTATTGTACTGGAAACTATCAAAATTTGTATTTAGTAATAGCCCATAGGGCATAGCGCTCCCACCCAGCTTCTATTGTATTGGGGGCATTCTAGACTCCGTTCTTTGGTCAAGTTTATTGTATTGAAAACAGTTAAATTTATATTTAGTCATTGGTCATAAGGGTAGAGCGTTTTGACTAAGCATGCATTGTATTGGGAGAATACCAGACTCCATTATTTTGTTAAGTTCATTGTTTCCAAACAGTCAAATTTAAATTTAGTCGATCGGTATAAGTAGTATCCGTATTTAGTCGTAAGAAAACCTTCAATACAGTGAACTTATTTTAAAGTTGTAGTTGATGATTGTTTTTCTAAAAATCCTAATAAGATCGACGACGTGTACCATGATATTTGGGCGACATTAAGCCATAAAACTTTGACACTAGGAAATCCTCGTTATTATTTATACATGATTCCTGATGCAGATTTTAGTATGCTTGATTATACAAAATATGAAATCATACACCGATAAAGCCCAAAACCTAAAGATATTTCTGCAACTGTTACTCCCATGTATGAAGATTATTTAAAAACGAAATTATTGGAGAGGTATTACAACAACTACATATCAAAATTGATCCTAATACTATACAGAGCCCAATGGCAATTATGAGACGGGGACCTTCTCATGAACCAGGTGTTGATAACATTAATATGACAAATTATAAGTTAACGTATATAAAAGTGTAGTTGAAACTACCATTGCGTTTTTCTTGAAATTACTTTTTCAACCTAGCCCACATGATAACTCAGACATCAGCTGTCCGACTGAAAATTTTCCTTAGAAATTTCCAAAATTATCATAATCATAATGGGCATCATTAATCATAGTCACTTTTTTATTTTAAAGGTTTCCATTTTTCAGGCACTTTAGCAACTATATGATAAAAATAGTATTTTTACTTTTAAAAGGTCGCTATTTTACTAGAAATATAATAAAATAGTAAAGACTCTTATATAATAAAGACTCTTCTCTACTTTTATCATATACTCTATTATTGGTTTTCGATAACAAGACCTGAAATATCATATTGGCCTTGATGATATATTTTTTTGAAGGTTTTTCACTTACCTAAATGTCTTTGATATATTGTTATTTATTTTAATAAATCTTGGTTCAAAGCTAGTTATAATATGTCCAACCTCCGAAAACCTTCCGTTTTATACCGTCAATTAAAAGAATTTAAAAAAAAAAAAAGTGACTTCCCTCAGAACAAACTCGAGTAGAAGGTTTCATAATTCTTCAGAGATTGTTCAAAAATAGACGTAACTAACAGGACATGGTCAATTAATAGAATCAATATACTTCACTGTTCACTGCCAAAATGACTTCAAATTGTATTTATTTATTTGACTGTTTGATTCAGACAAAATTTAAAATTATATCTATTTATTTGACTATTTGGTTCAGACATTGACACAAACAAAATTTACCTTAGCAAAGAAATTCTTTACTCTTTGATACAAATTAGTTTTTTTTTGTATTTTTTTCATTTTGTAAACAACCATGCAGAGAGTGGAGTAAACTGATAATACTAAAAGAGTTATGTTTTTACCCAAATACATGTGTGTATTTTATTGAGAGTCCTGAGCCTGCAAGGACGTAGGAAATTCAATCAGTTACAACCAATTTTGCAATTTAATTAATATATTGAATTTAGTGCAAAAGTCACTTGATGCAGAATGAAATGAATTGCAAAATATCTAGTTTGGCAGAGCTCTACTGACTCATTACAATTATTGAGTGATTAAGATGAATTGATTATTTTTACAGATTAAAATTCAGTGAGTTATTTCCCTTAGGTGATTCAAGATTACCCACAATTATTAAGAAATGATTTAATAATATGATACTTCAAAAATATTGATTTACAGCCTCAACCTCTCAATCGACCTCTTTGACCCTTCTTTTCCTAATCAACCTCTTTAACAAATATATATTTTATGGGAATAGTATCCATACAAATTATCACACATTGATTTATTACAATAAGAAAAACACCTTTGTAACAACATTGCCATTATATCAAATAAAATCATGTGAAACTGCTATGTATACCAAATGTATTCACCATTAAAATGAATACATAATGAGAAGAAAATATTACAACAATTTATATAATGAGAACAACTAGTCTTGACACTAAACAATGTCACCTGAACAACATAGCTAAAGAGACAGCAAGGGAAGCATGATATTGTTCTGCTAAAACAAAACAAAAACTTTTTGTTTATAAATTATTCAAAACAGAAGTAATGAAACTTTGCTTGTAAATAAATGTTTCTCTAAGAGTTTTAAATGATACTAAGAAACTAAAGTGTTCTTTTTGTAATGGAGTAATAATTTTTGACTCCTAATTTTAATAATTGAAGTCCTTAATAACAATACCTAGTGACAATCCTTGTAATATTAATTTTGAAAATCAAAAGACAGTAATGAGGGATAATTTATTACATGAAGAAATTAAACTTTCAATGACTAATTAACGCATTCTGCAACATTCTCAAATCAGATCGTATTCGTTTTGTAACTATAATGTTTTATCTCAATTGCTCGTGTAATGCCCATTAATAATAAAAAATGGTATATATTCTACAAATGCATCAGTGTACTAATTAAATGGCGCGTTTTCAATAATTGTTGTATGACCTTGTTTCCATTTTGCGTAGTCTTTAAATGAAAGAGAAACGACGATTTAATTTATAATACGGTAATATTATATTCTCGTTCTGTGAATTATGTATCCCATTACGTGATTTTTATATCATAAGTTACTTAATTATATTAATTTATTTGAACTAATATGTAAATTTCCATGAAACATAAAAAGAAAATTCAAAATTTGACCGAAATATTACTAAATTCAAAGTTCAAGGAAATAATTATTTTGTTGAAAGTAAATAAGGAGTAAAATGTAGCATTATGGGCTTTATAATTTTGGAACGGCATTTCTTCAGTCTTTTTGAAAATCTGACTCAACATGAAATCTCAACCTATTGCACTGAACGGTAAAACATCGATTCAATCAATTAAAAAGTTAGGAATACTTTTCAACATTTTTACTAATGGCGAAATTTAGACAACCGTCTCTAAGCGCCTCAAATATTGCTTCAATGGTTTTTTAATTACCTAAATATTCACCATACTTTCACGGTTAGAGATTGAGGAAAAAAACTATTTCGTTGGTTTCGAAATGATTTGTGTCTCGTTTTATTTCATAACTTAATCTCGTTCTGATCATAAAACTTTAAAATATTCTGCATATCAATACTATCTTCTTGTTCTCAATCCACCAGGTAAAAATAAGAAAATGTCGACTAACGCTATTGAATGTGCTGGCGAAGACATTTTATCTATGAATACCAAGTTGATTTAATTCCTCGTGGATTGCGTCATGATAATGCGGGCGGGCGCAGTCGTGCGATCCTTCCCGTTGGCGAGCGTTGAAGAGGACGGCTACAAGCTTGCTTTTAAATTCTATGTTTATGCATTATTTATTCATATTGCTTTTAGCAGCGCTACGTTTTAAATAAAAGTAAACTTTGGATATAAAAATATAAAAACGATATTTTATTTTAATTTCGATACTCAGACTGTTTTAAACAAAATTGGAAACCACCTGGAAAATTTGGAAATAAGCAACAAATTCATTGTTTCCAATAAATAAAGATTGTGATCAATTTTGATTAGCTCGTTGAAGACGGTTATTTTTAAAATTTTTATTTGCTTCGTAGAGTTTCGATTTAAGTTTTCTGTGCTTCCACAGTTCGGATTATATTAATATTTCTTAGCATGGTTTGAATTCTGGAATTTTGGGTTTGAGTTTGTATTTTTGTATAGAAAATTATTTGGATTATTTTTTATTTGGGTTGATATCATTTTAGACTGGATTTCGTTTGGGTTAGTTTCAATTTGGACGGAATATGGGCAGGATACTATTTTGCTGTGAGTTTAAAATGAATTAAGTTTTATTATATTTATATCTATTATGATATTTGTTAAATATCAGTTTATTAATTTGATTGCGTTGAGTTAGCTCATATTCCCATAGGGTTCACCTTGGAGCCGGCATAATTTTATTGATTCATATTTAGTCCCATTTGATGTAAATTAGATTTTAAAATTTTAATTAGAATTTAAGTTCTTTTTTACCTCTATTTAATTATTCGAGTTTTGAGTTATTTTTATATTTTATATTTAGGTTGAGTTGTTTATAATTTAATTGTACAATTTGTAATTTTTCTTGATTTAAATTGCATTGATTTTGATTTGGGTTGAGGTTATCATAATCCCTGAGAAACTTATCAATGAAAAAAATTGTCTAGTTCTATTAAAAATGAATTTGACCTGATTGCAATTTTAAACAGAATGGAAAATAAAGAAAGCAATGATAAGACGACTTGATAATGCCAAATTTATATATATGAGAATTAAAAAGAATTCCGTCAAGGATAACCAGAATCTCGCGCCATGAGTGTTCTGGACCGACACATGCAATTTAAAATTTATAGCATGTAGAACTCAAACTGTACACTTTTCAGAAGCAAGCTTAAATATACACGTAACGCACACATATTTATAGTTTATATAATCTGATTAAACGATGTAGATATTGTAATAACTTGATAGACATTTAGAATTAACTATCACCGCGACGATGCTCTTTTAGAGCATATTCCAACATTTCACTTTTGGCTGATTTAAAATGCATGTAATGCCACCTATTGATGAACGTTATACGACAGTACGATAAGCGCCATTTATTGATATAAATTATACATTACACGATGTAATTGCTACGCATCAAGTAGCTAGGTAATCCTTTGTTGTTGTTGTATGAATGTGAATGAAGTTGCATATCTAATAATTTAGAAAATCCATTGGGATGAAATAAAAACTAATATTATTTCAAATTAATGTCCATATTTTCTTCAAACACTTTGCAAAATTAGCTAGTAATATTAACATGATGCGTGGACAAACAAACACCCAAAGAGATAAACCACCCAAAGAGTAATTAAAGTCCATTTCTGAATTTTTTAACTAAATATGTGAGGAGTTTTAGAAGCTTTGTTTTAATTATTCCTGGAATGTTGGTGGGAATATTATTTACCTATTGTTCTCATTAAAGCTTTGGATTTCAACAGCAGAAGAATATAGAGTTCGATAATAGTTGTTTATTTTGTTTGGGTAGATAAGACAAAATAAGAAACGGTGAGCCAAAAAAAATCTATTAAGTTTTTAAACTCAATGTTGCTTGGTACTACACAAGTAAAATTCATACTTTTTTATCAGCCTCATAATAGTAAACACTCTCCATAAATGTGTTAACGTCGTACTTACAACCGTAAGAAGGAAATCTTCATAATTTATGTATATAAATATATATATATATATATATATATATATATATATATATATATATATATATATATATATTGGTGTATTATTAAAAAGGATTAATAAATTCTATCTTATTTTAGATTTATCTAAAAATAAAGGAAATATTTTTCGGCCAACAATATCGTCCAATGCGCTCTCTGCGTCATCCGCTGCCGAGCAACGAACCCGACCCATCGAATCGACACGGTATACCATTCTCGATATTCAGTACATATGTATGTACAGAAAAACGGTCGAAATGGGAAGTCATTACGAAGTAGCGAAGATCGCAAGCATGGGGCTCGAAGACGTGCACTCAGCATGCAATCGGCCATGGAAAGAGCGTGCGCTGCGATGCGGTATAATCATAGATTCGGCCACGAGGAGCGGATCGCAAACCAACGTTTCGCCGTTTTCTGTCCTTATCAGTTTTTAGTTTTTAATATCCTTATCAGTTTTTAGTTTAACATATTTTTTCTACAAATGGACCGATTTTTGCTCCTGACCTTTTTTAAATATCACTGACATCAGTTCATTACTACACTACTAATGAGGGTTTTATTCCACTTCACTCCTTCATCATAGTCACATTCCACAACACCAAGTCACTTTCACATTAATAAAATTTCATGTTCAGAATCAAAACTTAAATTGGACTTCAAAATGTTTCAAGATTGACTATTTATTAGTTAGCGATCTAGGGGGATCATTTTTGTTTGGAAAAACTAGTTTCAGTCAATAATTTTTTAAGATATTCTTCAGATTCTTTTCAAATGTATTTTTATTCTTGCGAGACTTGCACTAAGTGAACTGGTACTTTATTATTAGCTCCATTAAGCTGAAGAGTTCCCATAAACTGTTAACTTTTGTGCTTTATTTTACAAGAATATTTATAATTATTTATTTATGTAATAATATTTTACAAAAACGGGTTATTAATTATATCATACTAAGTCATTTTACGATTAACAGAAGAAGAGAAGTAACATTAAGTCACTTGCGGAATAACAGTATTCGGAACGAAAACTAAACTTGAATTTCGATGTGGCGCTTCTCCACTTGCTTGCGAGCGATGTAGATAAATTATATTTTCATAGAAACATTTTCCTACGCAATTTTTAACGTTTTTGAAGTTTTTTTTTCAAAAGACTTGCACTAAGTAAATAAGTATGTGGAAATGGTAATGCAGTAATATATAATGATATTAATATTTTTTAAATAACTGATTTATTGTTATCTTTATATACAGGCATATATCATTGTTGTAATATATCAATTAATAATTGATTATTGCGTAGAATCGTTTAAGAGCGTATTATTTGAAATTATTTGCCTCCATTGAAAATAACGGAAGGAAAGATGCAGGTTGAGAGCAAGAAATTGTTTATTAATTTATTTATATCCCCAATTTGTTATTTATAAAAAAATTTTAAATAACGAATTATATGAAGCATTGAAATGTTTTTTTTTGTATTAGCACATGTTTAAATTCTTATAATATTTTGCGACTCATATAATAAATACGGTAAACATTTAACTATTTAAACTTCACATATTACGTAATTTTTTATATAAGTATAAATACATACGAAAACTACATTTTTCCCACTGGAATCTGAGGGCAGTTATAACGATATCGTTTCATAAATGTCTGCTTAAAAGATTATTTATTATTATATTTTAATTATGTAACACAAACTATGAAATATTATTACAAAATATATTAAATTTGTTTCTGCAAGTCGTTTAAATTTCTATTACCAATATCCACAAGGTTGTCAAGTGTTATCTTTTAAATCTGCAAAGTTTAAAAAAGTTCAATGTTGTCTTCTTTCCTTAGTCTCATTTTATTACATTTAATAGTCTTATTACACTAATTTGGAGTTTATTCATTCTTATTGTAAAATAGTGGGCACTTTTCTTCGCCTGAACCCCGCTTTTGGATTAAAATGAAGGTAAATATTTTATCATTTCAAATTTCATTTTCTAATCGTGCGATTTCTAGAAATGTAGTTTGTATTTTTATGGTCTTGTGGTGGTTGTCATACAATCGATAGTTAATAATTAATTCTCTGGTTCTGATTTACAATTATTAAGACACATAAATTTATAACTAATTTTAGACGTAAAAATAATACTATAATGAACCAGCGGTGGCATAAAAACTGATGTGAATGATTTATATGTACATTTTAGTTATTAAATATTTTTAATAACGGATTTTTTTCGTCAATACTTAATTTTTTTTGTTTAGCGCGTGTAATATTTATAAGCCAAACAGAAATAATCAATCTACTTTTACAAATTCTCATTATTATATTAAAGAGTCGTCATATGAAATTTCTATTAAATTTTTTTATAGAAAATAAAAGTTAAAAACGTTTTCAGTATAGGTTTCAAGAAATAATAATATTTTTTTATACCGTATGATTTTATTTTCTTAAAAGAATACGAATTTAGAGTGAATAAATTCACACACACTTTATTGAAATATAAAATTAAAATCTTTAAATAATGCCTTTCTAATTTTTAAACATTAATTCCTTTCTCCAAATAGCAGGCCGGCCAACTGAGCCTTTAGCCAGACAGTTCTGGCAAAAGGCTCAGTTGGCCGGCCTGCAGTTTACGCCAGATTAAGCAATTTTTCTTTGTGCAAAGATCCAAACCCTTTTGTAATTTTTTTTCGTGTTAAGTAATTCTAGCATATTTTTTTTCGATACAAAACTTTTGCAATACTCAATACCTTTTGCAATACTCGATACTACAATTTATGTAAATTGCATATCTTCTGCGTGCAATTACATAGGCCAGTACGCGCAGCGTGGCGCATCTATAAATAGTTGGCTAGAATAAGATCATCTCCCATTCGGCATCCAGACGCTCCAGAGGAAAGAGAGATGTTATAACTAGAAGAGGTATATGTACTACTTGGTATTTAAGTGTACTTACTTACGTATTTAAAGTCACTCCTTTTTACCCTGCCATGAAAGTCAAAAAGGCAGGAATGATTTTAGCATCCTTTGGATATGTGTAAATAATTGTGGGTATAGATATTCCACATCCGCGTCCAAACTACTACTTTTAGTAAGAATGAATGTACGTAATTACGGAAACATGAAAGTTATATCAAATAAGAAAACGAAATAGAAAAAAGAAGATATAAAACTTATTAAATAAGTGTACTTATTACCTAGTAGACCATTTAATTTTATAAAATCCAAAATCATTGCAGTAATTTTTGTGCACGATTTTGAAAACTTAATTATTTTTGTAATTTTTGATACATTCGTTTCTGTATTATTGACTTATCTGCCCCCCTTAAATATGTATTCACACAGTTTTGAATGCTAGTTATTGAGACTTACAAAAAGTAAAATGCTTAACAATGGTGACAAAATTTCAGGATTCTATTTTAAAGTATCTGTGAGAAAACGGCTGTGAAAGACGTACCCAAAGATGAATGCGTAAGTTTACAAGGGGTTTAGTTTTTTTACTTTTAAGGTACGAGATTTAATATATCTGGATAGTAGCAAAAACAGATATAACTTTAAAAACTAAGATAGAGAAGGAAAGAGGAAGTCAGACAAAAAAAGAACGACATTAATACTGAATATGTAGGAGTGGCTGCTATTTCTTTTTTTAACTCATTTCCAGCCAAATTGTTTTGATAAACAGTGAAAATTAATATAAATATATAGCTAAGGAACCTAGCAGAATGATGTTAAATGAAGTATAAGAAGCCAGTTATCAAATTACATGGAGAATAAGTATAAAGAGGTAATAATTTAACCCGATATTTGTTGGAGATAAAAAAATATATTTACTTCTTGTGTTATATTCGACTTGTTCAAAATATTTATTCCGACAAACTACGATTCCTTGTTTAATGGTATATTCAACTGTAAATACAATTCATTTAAATATAGGAAGAAAAAAAAGATAATTATCAAACTCTTACGTTTATATAGGATAAAATTCAATAGAATGGGAAAAAATAAACAAACATTTCATAATACACCAACTGAACTTAAAAAAATATTACAAGTATCAAATCAGTGAGAAGCAAATTTAGTCAGAGACGTCAGGAAATCATGTCAGCAAATGCAATGTTCTTATTTTATTTTGCAGAATAATATTCAATGAGGAAAATGTTTAGTAATGCAATATCAATCTCTATTTAAAAAAAATTTCCCGCAAGGGATTTGGAAAGCATGTCTACTTAACACACCATATTACAATGATTAAGTGACAATAACTTAGCCAATCTCACGCTAAATAAATGTTAGGTTAATATGTTACTTGTTAGTTATACCAAGGTTACAGTGAAACTTTTTCCATAAGTAAATTTTACAATAGAAAATTTTTCAATTGTTCTTTTAACTCTTAAAACTGCTTTTGATAGAAATTTTTAAATGGTCGAAAGTAAAACAAATTCAGTATAACTTTTCTAGTTTTACTTCGAAATGTATTCCCAAAAAAGCCAAAAATAACGTGATATCAATTGAAGGCAGTGAAAGTAAAGACGAGAGAAAATCTTATGCCAAGCGTGTGCCAAGTTCATTTTATAACTCTCGAATTCTGCAACGATAAAACGGGCGGGGCCAATCGTGCGTTGTCAAAGTCGAGCAGGGGGACGACTTGCAGAATACTTTCAAAATTTATTTTTGTGTATTATTTATTGGTATTGATTTCAACTTCACTGAGATCATTTGCGAAAGTCTCATGTCATTTTATAAAACATTCGAGACGACCGATGCTTTTAGCTCCTTTCCGGGAGTAAAAATTCTGTTTTGTTTTGATTACATCTAGACTATATCGCACTGTTATTATTGATATATAGAGAGAGAATATTAAAAACCATGTACATGACATCTTATCACATTTGGTTAGATTATAAGAAACTTTGGAGAATATAGTTTTATCGTGGCCGCCGTGACTCATAATTTGTGACAAATATATTTTATTTCTCAATGCAGTTTTTCTCGCGATTTACTGGAGATTTTATACTTGTTATTTATAATCACCAAATTCAAACAATATGTTTAAATTTCTAGATATCAGTCTGTAGTAAATATTCTATTATTTTCCACAGAAATTGAAGAACAATTCAATCCTGATCAGTTCACTGCTCTGAAATCGAACCGTAGACCAAAATACTGGAAATGTTGGATATATTCGTATTAAGCTACAAATTCTTCATACGGTTTCAGGGTGTATTTCGCTAATTATGTTAGATTATTCTATTTCTAGAATTTTTAGTTCTACACTCAACCAAAAAATAATGACAAAACAATTGAGAATACAGTAAAAATCAACGGTAAATGAAACTACATATGATACCATAAATAAAAAATTTGGATATCAGTGACCTAATAACTCTGTAACTAAGTAACGAATCACTATTGAATTTGGCATGCGTATAGGTGTTGTGACATAAAACTATAGATTGCGGTATCATGTACACGGTATGTTAACAGAAATAAACATTTGTTTGAATATTTGTTATTCGACCACGTCGAAACGGTATGGATATATTTCGTGACTTATATTTATATATAGATCACTTTTAACCTGAGAAATAAATTGAATGTTTTATTACATCACCCATACAATAAAACAATTTCTGTAGAATAAAACTTGTGTTTTTGTTCAATAAAACTTAGTACTTTAAACAACCCGTTATAACCAATTCAATACGATGTTAAAAAACATTTCGCGCACACTTTTATTATGGTTTTTTTTTACATTTTGATACATCTTTATTAAGATCACAATATGAAATATGTATTCATGCAAAATTTCATTTACGTAGGTCCGTAAAAACATTGTGGACAATACCACGTTCTGACAGGTGATTATGATGAATTTATAAGAATTCTTTATTACACTACGTAACTCTAAAAGGTTTCAATAACAGGAATGACGTGTAACACAAAAATAATTAGAGGTATTTTATCTGCATATATATGTGTATATATGTGTATATATATATATATATATATATATATATATATTTATATATATATATATATATATGTATGTATATGTAGATTCATTTCACGGTCTGAAAAATCTTTTTAAAATTACTTCTATTCCACTTACCAATGGGGATGCACCATAAAGAAATTCTACTTAGCAAAAATGTTGTATGTTTTCCTTTCTATTTCTATTATAAAATCCTCAGAATAACACTTCTCTCTAATGCATTACTTTTTAGGGTTAGTCAAAGGAGAAAGCAAAACCCTCTGACACCGCTTAAGTTCCGTCAGTTGGTCGTTCACAGACGTTTTACGAAGAAGCTGTCCTACATCAAAATGTAGGACAAAAATATTAAATGTAACAGATTAAACGGTTCCTTAGAAATTTAAAATTTAATATTGCAGTAAAGCGTATTGATCTGCATATATCTCGAGAGTTAATTACATTCGCATAAAAATTTTAGAGCAAACAAGTAAAATACTCGATTTTTTAAATAAGTCACGTAAAAAAAATTTCATATAGGATATATGATATATTTTTATATAAATCCCCAAATGTTTATTTTAGAATATTACTTATAAAATATTCCTAAAAGAGTCCACAAAGATTTTCTTAGAAACGTCTTACCGTCAATGGTTTAAATTTCGCAAATTGATAAAACAGATTAATCTCAATCAAAATTGAATGCAAGAAGTATTTATATGGCTGTATTTGAGGGGGTAAAAAATTAAATTTTTTTTTCCAATTCATGTAATGTTCAGGATACTAGTTAAAAAGCCAAGTAATAAATATTCCAAATTTATTTTCTCAGAATATTATATAAAGTAGTTCTGGAGATACCGTCATAAATGTCCCCAAGAATGTGCTCGCCTCCATTTTTGAAACTTCTATAGTCTAAGTCACGAAGAAAAACAGAAATGCCAAAGTTTACTCAAAGTTTATCGTAAAGATGATAATATTTTTTTTTTAATTATTCATCAGATTTTTACACTTTCGAAAGGTATATCTTGCAACAAATATATTTACTTTCTAAAAATAATTTACTTGAAAATATGTTAATGAAGAATAGAATTTTGTCTTGAATGTACTGATCAGACTCGAATTCCGATTTCTTTAATATTTGAACCCGGATAAACTTGTTAAGTAAAAATTGTTAAATATTTGAACCCGAAAAACGCTTAAATATGAAATGCACCCAAAATATGCAGATGAATCTGCATGACGAACTAATAAAAACAAATATACTACGACTTGACAAAGAACTTTTTATATCAGAAATATATTCATAATAGGTATATATATATATATATATATCTTTTTTTTTTAATCAAAATTTAGGGTTAGTCACTAAATGAACAAAATTAATTTAGTAGCTTGAAAATGACGGTTTTTGGAATAAAGAAATTATGCAAAAATTTGACTTGCCACAAAAGTTTCCAAAAGAATACACTATGGGAAAATTTTTTTAATATTCAGTATATCTTTCTTTCTGCCCTCTGAAAATTGTTTTCGTCACTTATTTTTAAAACCAAAAACCGTCTAAAACTCTGTTTGAGTATATACGCTCACGATACTTATGATATTTGTACATAACGTAATTTACGGTTGACTATTATTTCTTTGAGAAATAGCTCGTTTGATTATAAGTATTAGTGCATTTAATAAAAACTTATGGTTAATTAATTGACTTGTTTTGCATGTGGTATAGATAATTACGCCATCTAAACTCAATAAATAGAAAACGTCGTACGAGAAAATTAATCGCAATTCATTGAAAATATTAAAAAAAAAATTTACTTAAAAAAATTGACTGTGTTATTGGTATATTAAAAGTAAATTGAAATTAAAAAAATAACTAATATTTCTTTTACAATTAACCAGTAGCTTTAATATTTCTCAGAATTTTTTTATTTCAAAAAATATTTTTTGCTTGTACACTGTTTCTCATTATTCATTATACTTCATTATCTTAATTACATCTGTAAGTTTACATTGCATAGTATTTTGACCGTGAAAATATATTGCATGACGTACCTCTCAAAATTTTTTCTTGAAAACAGAAAAAATATAGGTTATGAAAAATTCTACAAAATTCGTTTATTTCCAAATCTGACAAAAATATACATTTTTGTCCGACTTGGAAATAAACGAATACAAATATAAATCTACATATAAAATAAGATAGGGTGATATGTGTACTTAAAGCGGTAAACTATTCTGCAATCCTTAAAATTACAATTCGAAATTTATTTTTCACTTTTGATGTAGAAACCGCATTCTTCTTATACAGAATTTAATAAAACAAAATTAAAGACGACACAACATGCTATCAGACTAATTTTCATTTTTATTTCTTTCCACCAACGAAAGATATGAATTTCAATACTCTGCATACCATAATATCGACTTTTGTTTTAGACATTTAATTCTATTTGTAAAATTACAAAAATTGTTGTTTTATAATTTAAATATCTCCTACTATAATTTTATGGCCTATTGCTATTTTATTTTTCCAAATCAAAAATGCCTTTATTTTCATAGCTTTACTGTATATTATAAAGAATGATCGAATATTCGTAATTGCATGAATGTCACACGAGGTATATGACTCCAATTCTGCGAGACAAAAGCCCAATATTTTAAAGAATATTCACAAAAAAATATGAATTTTAAAAATTAGTTAAACCCCACATGACCCATGAAGGAGTAAGATAATAGATACTATGATGTACCGCTTTGCAAATATTTTTTTAGATTTCTCTTTTATTCTTGATGATTTCTTTACTACTCGTATATTCCGTTTCTTGAATAAATATTTTTACCATTGGCCGTAAATATGTTTCATAAAATTTTATATTTTTTGTGATTGGCAAAGCACTAGCGATTGTTAATAATATATTCCACTTTTCATTGCTTTTCCATTGTAAATTGTGGTTATTATGCAGAAGGGAAAGTAATAAAAAAGTTTACAGAAATTATTCTTTAGTTAGGACTAAGAATGATAATTCAGTTTAAAATAAAAATGCACTAAAATAATAAATAACTTGTTTGTCACGTATCTATTATTTTTCAGGTGCGGTCTACTTTAAGTTACGTACTAAATCGTTGTAAAATGGCATTGTAATGTTATTGTGTAGCAATGCGCTATTAAGAAAGGTCTATAATAATGCTGAAAGTATTACACAAATAACTGTGTTATAGCAAGTTTAAGAGAAAAAATCAAGACTTCCCATGATTTCATATTAATGGGGTTTTGTAACTAAACTAATGCATTCGGTTCCTATACATCTCTCAATAATTTAGTATTCGGCTCAAAATATTCTTAGAAAAAACTAACCTGTTAACTACGAATAAAACTCGCACTGGGAAATTTCCCTACGTTTAGTCACTTTAGGGTATAATATTTTATATTTAAGGTAATATTATTTTTATTAAACTATTAAGGAAAAAAAAAATTTCATATAGTAAATTATTTGTCTACTATATCCCTCATAGGCTTAAAAAAAGGTGCATAATTAAAATATATGATTTCTCACTATGTAAGTATACAACTATATTAGCCTGTACATTTTTCACATGTATAATGAATATACATTCTAAAATACGATGTTATTTTAGCAGTTGACTTAAGTCACTTGTTAGGAGTCACTAAGAATATTTTATTGACCCTCTACATATTATAATTTGGTCGACTATTACTCCTAAACCAGTAGAATCCACTTAGCTTTGATAATTTTCCCTGATATATATATATATATATATATATATATATATATATATATATATATATATAATATATATATATATATATATATATATATATATATATATATATATGTATACAAATGTATATACCTATTATAAATATATTTGGGATATAAGAAGTTATTTGCCAAATCATAGTATATTTGTTTTTATTGATTGCGTCATATAGATTTATCTACATATTTTCGGTGCATTTCATTTTGCGTTTTCCAGGTTCAAATATTAAATAAATCGGAATTCGAGTCTGATCACCATATTCAAGACAAAATTCTGCTCGTCATTAACACATTTTCAAGTAAATAATTTTTACAACGTAAATATATTTGTTGCAAGATGTACCTTTCGAAAGTGTAAAAATCTGTTGAATAATTAAAAAAAATTATTATTATCTTTACGATAAACATTGAGCAAACTTTGGCAATCCTGTTTTTCTTCGTAACTTTGACTATAGCAGTTTTAAAGATCAAGATCGGAGGCGAGGCACATTCTTGAGGACATTTATGACGGTATCTCCAAAACTACCTTACATAATATTCTGAGAAAATAAATTTGGAATATTTATTATTTGGCTTTTTAACCAGTATCCTGAACATTAAATGAATTCAAAAAAAAAATTTAATTTTAACCCCCTCAAATATCGCCATATAAATACTTCTTGCATTCAGTTTTTGGTTGAGATTAATTTGTTTTATCAATATGCGAAATTTAAATCTTTCTCGGTAAAAGATTTCTAAGAAAATGTTTGTGGACTCTTTTAGGAATATTTTGTAAGTAAAATTCTAAAATAAAAATTTGTGGATTTTTATAATTGGCTTTTCAAATGAATATCCCATATGATATTTTTTTTTATATAACTTATTTGAAAAAATCGAGCATTTTACTTGTTTCCTCTAAAATTGTTATACAAATGTATAAAGTGTACAAATACAATAATATACAATACAATAAAATGTACAAATGTTTCCTCTAAAATTTTTCTCGATTTATTAAAATTAATTTTTTTATATTAAATTTTTATGATTTGATTCATATTAAATTTAAAATTTTTAAGAAACCGTTTAATCTGATTGTTACATTTAACATTTTTGTCCTACGTCACACTATTTCTTCGTAAAATGTCTGTGATAGACCAACTGACTCCTTTGACTAACCCTAAAAAGTAATGCATTATAGAGAAGTGTTATTTTGAGGATTTGATAATAGAAATAGAAAAGAAAATACACAACATTTCTGCTAAGTAGAATTTCTTTATGGTGCATCTAGATCGGCAAGTAGAATGGAAGTAATTTTAAAAAGGGAGGGATTTGATTTTTCAGACCGTCAAATAAATCTACATCGTCAAGTCGCTAAGTAGCAACTGGACAATAAAAAAAAGATAGGAACAAACAGCTGTTTTAATTTATGAATAAAGGAGTTCTCGTTTAATTAATAGGAAAAAAACACAGGTTTTTGATTTTTTTCTTCTTTTTATATTTCCATCATTAAGAAAGAAAAAAAACGAAACCTGTCAATGTTCTGTCAATCATAGGTTTAAGGACAGATGTTTAACATATCTGTGTGTCATAGTTTATGAAGTACAAAGTACATGTATAACAGTTAACAGTCAAAAAGTAGTCCCGAAGATCTTGAATTTAATTTTAAATATGATTTTTGTGGAGTTATTGTCATAATAACCAGTCTATATAATACTATTCACAATGTCAGCTAAAACATTTAAAGTCAAAAAAAGTGTAGAATTTAAAGTAAAACTAAATTATTTAAACTTACACTACCTACAAATATCGATCGAAACTATAGTACAAAGAAATTTAGTATCATCGATATTACGTCGATAAATAAGTACACATTTTTCACATTATTCTTATTGGATAATTAAACTTGTTATTATTCGTCAAAATGTGATGTTTTTATTTTCAAACTATATAAACTTTGCGTATGTATTTAAAGATGAATAAAAAAATATAATAAATGCTGCACATAACGCATTTTCATATCAACCATATCCTCTTCATCACAACTCTAAAACGGTTGCTCAAAAATGGAAACAAATATTCAATTTATATATCGGATTATGTACGCGTTTTGTGTAAAAACGAAGACATTATTCTTGCCAAATCAATTTAATTCCTTGCAAATTTCTTCAAAATAATCTAGTAAGGACTCAGTTGGACGGCCTGCCCCATCGGTAAGTAACTATGAACGGGCTTACGTTCAACGAACTTATTTGCTATACCACAATAGCGAAGTATTTAAAGAATACCATCACCATTAATTAGTTTCAGACCAATGGAATTTAAGTATGTTTCGAAGAAAGTTAACTCTCAGACTGTGTGATATAAAAATCTAATCCATAGCTACTTATCACTAAATTGGTATGCTTGTTTTTCAATAGCGAAATTGATTTCGGAAAACACGCTTTGATTCAGCAAAACAATAGAAAATCTACTAGCATCACCTTTCTTCACTTGAACTTTCGCATAGATTTTAGTGAATTTCACAGGAAGGTGAGATCTCGGCTTTTATATTTCACCATTCACACACACACACATACGTGTGTGTGTGCTTGTGTGTGTGCCTGTATGTATGTATGTATACACACTCACACATAAATACGCATATATACGTATGTACATATATGTATTTGTATGTTACATAATTTGTTGGCACTGGTTGAAACTATATTTTTAATTTTATCGCGATGAATAAAAACTTGGCACAAACATTGTGGAGATGACAATTTAAATTAAATTCATTGATGTACAAAATGGGCCCAATATTTAAAAATGACTGCAATTCAAAAGTCGTTAAAAACTCATTTTACAACAAAATAAATAAATTAGATAATTTTTAAAACTTTAAAATACAATAAGTTATACCTTTACATTTTTTACTCTTACTGTGTAATATAAAATTTCCCTAAATTTTCTTCCCATGCATACCTGATTTTGTACATTTCTTTATATATTTTAGTGGATTCATTAAGGCACATCTTGTTAATTAACTAATTAGTATTTATTTTTCTTCAAATGGTTGGAGATATACTAGATAATAACATATATAATGTGGAGACCGTTGTGCAATAAAATGGGTTAACTTTTGTCGTGTTTCTACTTCAAGATGGGGCTGTGTGATTTACATAAAAAAATAAAATTATTTTATTAATAACTGATTTCATTTCTACTGGAAGTCATCATAGTGCCGTTTTTATTTTTTTATTTTGCAAAATTTTTTAAAATTTTTTTCGCACGTTAAATGTAAATTCAAAAGTGAATATTTAGATAATTTAAATACAAAATATTTATATCTCACTCAATAATTACTATTTTCTTAACAGTAGAGCAACACAGGAAATATAAAAACTCTATGGCAATTCACCTTTTTATTGCCACTTACCATTGTCTATTATTTTTTTGTTAATGAAGCGGTTAGTTAAAGTCTATTCAAAAATATAATACTTTACCGTTGAAAATATGTTCCTATTTGGTTGATTCATCGTTTGTTGTAATTTTGACTATTTCTTTTTCTTCAAAATATGTTTTTTCCATATTAAATTTATCGATTGGGATCCATCTCAACCGACCCAACATCAGCGTTGGAATCACTCTTGCAAAATTATTTCAAATATTTGCTCTGTCAATCTCTTGAAAATTGAGAAAATACTCTTAACGTCAAACTTTTATGTTCTTCTTTCGAAATATTATAACTCAATTTAAAACTTAAGACGATGACTAACGTGGTCGCTATCTAGAAGGCTATGCGAAGGAAAATTCATAACAAATATTGAACTTAGGGTTGAAAAGGGTACTTCGAGGGTTCCTCGGGTAAGAATATGTTTCGTTTCAAATATTACACTTTATCTTAAAATTACAACTAAAAAATAAAAACGGAGTTTTAGGAAAGCAAAAGGTTGAAGTTTAACAAATTGCAATGCTGTATAGTAGTTTGTCCTTTTAAACGGTGATCATAGTAATAATTTAAATACTAGAAACTTGTGTTCTGTAGAAATTTAGCAATATACATCATAAATAAACAATTTTTATGGCGGTATAATTAATGGGATTGTTGTCACAATTAATTACTCAGTAAAAAAATGAAAAAGACGCAAAAAAGAGTAAATAAAGAAATTCCATTTATTATGTGTTCAATTTAAATTTCAGTAAATTTTTCCCCAAAAAGTTATTAATTTGACGAAACATATGAATAAATGATACCCAATCTTTTAAACGAAAGAATAGTTCTCTCAATCATTACCATAATTTTAAAACATCAATGAGCTGATGAAGTGGGTACATTAGTTAATTTTTTTAAGTATTTATATAATTAATAAAATAACATATTCTCTAAAGAAGTATTAATATTCACCGCATTTTTGCTTAAAATTGCAGCAACACCATTCAGTTAAATATCAATAAATCAGGTTTTTGGTCAATCAAAATCTTAGTTGACGATGTTTAGGTAATAACATCGAAAGTCGTATCTTCAACAAAATAAATTCTCTCAAGTGTCTGTAATTTTCTGAAGATAATATCTGTCAAATATTTTTATTATCTGTAATTGACTAGGCAGATATATGCCCTCTAAATATTTTTCCGGGTCGTCTTAAAAAAGTGAAATGTCTCCATAAATTGTGCGCCATTATGTAATCCGTATCAGAAAATGCAATAGAATTTTTGTAAATACGGGTCGAAATATAAACAAATATAGTCCATTTCTTATTTAAATGGTCACAATTTTATTAATATTGTGCAGTAAAATATAATTTTGTTTTCCATAAAACTATACTTTACCCTCATTCAAGGTAATAATTGATTGAATATAATGACTCACAATGGGGTAAGTGTGAAAATAAATTTATATACGTACATATGTGTATATCATGAATATTATATAATAAATAAACAATACTTGATTTATTTTCTTAATGATAAGAAGCGTGAAAGATACAAAATGTATTAATGAATAATATGAAATCAAAGACAAAAGCAAAATAACTGAAGGTGAAACAGTTCTATTCTCATTTTGTAGTATTTAACATCTAATTTGAATGATTTTTTCAAGTGCACACTTCTTTAGATGTCTTGCGGGATTTTTTGTAGGGGAAAACCTTATGGGTTCGCGTCACCGATGTGTACATGGTGGCAGTGTATCTGTAGCTATGAACATGACGTGTTGCGCTTGGCTAGCAGTAAAATCATATACATATATGTATATATATATATATATATATATATATCGATATATATATATATATATATATATATATATATATTACATACATATTATTTGTACCCGACTTTATGATGAGCGCGTTAGATGTCTTTCGGATGGGTTAAATCTTACGAGCTCGCGTTACCGAGTAGCTGTAATGGCAAAATATCTATAACTGTACCGCTGACATATTCTGCAACATACAAGTGAAGTTAAATTGACTATGTGGAGAGTTCAATATATGTATACTGTACGTGTGTGTTTTGACTTTATTATTATTTTAATTGTTTAATTGTAGCATCGCTGTGTAGTGCAACAATGAGTATTAAATATATTAATATTTTTTATGTAGGAAAATGGAATATAAAATCCTTTATTTTAAAATTTTTCCAATATACGTATCCATATTTACGTTTAAAACTTTTACAATATTTATTTTTGATTTTTTCAATACTTGACCACTGCTATAAATTATGAAATTAATATTTTATAGCGTCTTAAGAGTTATCTTACGAGCCTAGTTGTTCGACAATATTTTCCTTGCTGATTTTGAAAAAAATAACTCTGTAAAATTTAAAAAAATCGATGTTATTTCATAGATTTCATATATTTCTTCTATCGGCAGCCCTATGATTGGCTATGTTTTTTTATTAATTGGTAGGTTTACCAGGGTTACCTGAAAATTTTGTTAGAATTTTACCATGGAAAATTAAAGTACATAAAAAAAGTCCTAAATAATAAACAGAATTAGTAACATGACCGAATTTAGGTGATGTACGTTTAATAAAAAATCTAATAATAGTAATACAAAAATAAAGTTTTTGATAATAAAAGTAAAACATAATAAAATAACTTTCACTGACCCTTTCAAGCGGCTGGCTAGTATTAATTAACGGACAGATTTTCCAACCTTGTCATTCCTATCCGCACTTTCTAGTTGCGTGGTCTATTAAAATAGTTATTTGTATCATAGTCATGTAGATAAAACAATATCTTCTACAATTTCATCACGACTAGGGGAGACGTAAATCTATCTTTATAAAAATCAGTATCTGATAGTTTCAGCTGAAACTTTCCAATAATGAGGAGTAAACGAGTACCGTTTGGATTCATTTGAAATAAATATACAGGTGATTATTTGTCGATATATACAAAGACATAAGGCGGATAAAATATTAGTAGATTGTTAGATGAGTAAGTAAATACTCGTATTCACAAAGGTATGAAGCAACCACGATATTAGCATATAAATAGGTAACTAAGTTCAGGAATAAAATAAGGGAACAAATTTATTTGGACATTAATAAGCAGGTATGTGTGTTTTAGTAAATAATTAGGTACATGGCAATTAAGATATTTGTAGACAGTTTGGTATATCATCTACAGTTATATACATGAACAATTATATATAAAAACGAGAAGCATGAACAGAGTACCAATCTGAGAGAGTGATGTGCGTGTACGAGAGAGGGCAAGAGCGGCATCGATTTTAAAAGTCTCTAACGGCACCATTATTTCACAATTATATTTATGTTCGGAAAGGATACTATAACAACTAAGTACTTTTAATTTTATTATTCTATACTTTCAATTGAATTCTTATTATCGTTACCAAAGTAGTGCTTATCTGATATCAGTCAATTCTTTTTTTAAAGTTTTTTTAAGATAATAAAATATTATGAACATTTTAAAAAACCTATGAAAGCGTCTTTAACACTTTATTTAATAAATCGTAAGTACTGCGATGAAACGTATTATTCGGCATTTTTTTAAATTTTGTACAATTCTTTATGTCATAAATAATGAACAGTCGATATGTTTGAGTGACAGCTTGTGTGAAATAGAAGAAAAGACTATTTAACCATATGTCATTAGTTGGTGTTTACATAAGAATGTGAAAAAAAAGGTTCCTCTTCTCCCTTAGGTGAAGGTATGATATAACTCACAAACATGAAGGCATTACCTTCTTGTATAGTGTTTTGAAACGACGGCGTGGTTAGATGATGCGCAGTAACCTGTCTCCTGCTGTGCGGTTTTTCTCCAATCACTATGCGCATAGTGATGTTGAAATTGTGACTTTTATATCTCTGCAAACATCTTTTTTATTAAAAAATAAGTAATATTTCAGTTATAAAGCCCCAAATCAGGAAAGAGTATAATATTTCCGTCTTTTATTTTTAAAATGTTTTGAATTTTTTCTGAACTTCCAGCTTACGGTAGTCATGTTTTTGTGGTAAGGAGCGTGACTTATTCAAAAACTTATTTACTATATATTTTTATTTAATATGTGGCAATTTTTCTGCATTTGCCATAATTTACGTGTATAAATATATTGTTTTACGTATATACAACTTTCAAAAAATGTATATTATGATATGTAAACTTTAGCACGCGACATGATACTTGAACATCGGTTTACTAAATGTAGACAATTTTATAATCAAGCTGTTCACATAGCTTTGTGATTCTACATATAATATCATGTGAATTGTTAATTCATGATTCATTTAGCGTTGATAACAATAAATTATCCCTATAATCTAAAAAAATAAAACCTTTCAGAAAAATATAATAAATGAAACGGGTCAACAATATATATTGTGCGTTTAAGTGTACTAGTGGTCGCCCAGTGGTCGAAATTCGACCATAATAAATTTAAATTATAAGTTATTTAATATAAATTATTAAAATATAGTGCTCAAACATTATTAAGGTTCTATTGTCAAAGACTATATACTACTATAACCACAGATTTCGCCAACGCTGTTATTTTCCTATTTAAAAAAAATTAATTACATGGAATTCAAAAAGGAGAAAAATAAAGAATACCTACTTTAAAAAAAAATTATTGAAACAGAACATGCTGTAAGATGATGCGAAATAAAAAAATTATGCGGTAAAAAGGCTCTCCGTTGAATAGCAGTTTTTACTGCATATTGCGATAATATAATTAACGATTTAAAACTTCTCTGAAAACAATGTTTTTTGTAAAAACTCTTTCATCATTTGCTAAACGTCCTTGACCGGTATATTCGGAAATATAAAACCTTAAACCGTCGAATGAACGGACTCTACTTGCTGCGACATACAATTGCCCATGTGTGAAAACTGGCCGATTCAATAAAATTCCAACCTTTTGGAATGTTTGTCCTTGAGACTTATTTATAGTCATCGCAAATGCAGGTATTATAGGAAATTGTGTTCTTTGAAAGTTAAACGTTAAAAGAGTTCCAGAGTACGTTAAATTTATACGTGTAATCAAAATTCTCTTACTGCGTGCGGTCCCAGTTAAAACTTCGCAATCTATTGAATTTCGATGCATAAATTTGATGCGCATTCTTGTTCCATTGGCTAATGCGTCCTTAGTATTTAAGTTTCTGATCAATAAAACTATGCAATTAACTTTCAATACTAACGTATGCGGTGGTAAACCACTAATAGACAAAGAATTTAAAAACTCTACCGGATAGTTATTGATGGCATTGTCATTATCACAAATTATTTTATCATAGCTTTGATATGTTCGCTACTCACCAGGAATTTGATTAAGTATATCAGTATTAACAAGATACAATCGTCATTTATAGGTGCTAAAATAACAGAGTTCAATATATTTTCAGAGAGTATGTTATTGGAAATATTTCCATACACCTCATCAACAATATTGTTTTTATCTCCTATTAATTGATGAGGTATTTCAATAACATTTTTACCAAACTGAGGGAATTGTGGGGCCTCATCATTACCAATTTTTTTCAAGAATTCTACAAAATTCTATTTCATTTGGTAAAGCCCTCAAATTTTGAGTAAATGTAACTTTATGAAAATTAGGAAATTCATGCCAACTTGTAACACAATTTTCAATTGAAGTTCCACGTGATCCATATAGGATTACTGGTAAGATTTGCCGAAAATCACCGCACAGAAGTATAGTTTTTCCTCCAAACACTCTATGTTTATCATTTTCATCACATAGATCATGCAATAATCTATCTATGATTTTCAACACTTGCAAAGGACACATAGAAACTTCATCAATAATTATCAATGATGATGAATTTATGAAACTACCGTAGCTACTATTTGCAGTAATATTTGATACAGAATTTTCTAAAACGAGTATAGACAATTTAAACACATTGTGTAAAGTCCTACCTCCAAGTAATAAAGTTGAAGCTATGCCACTGAACGCAGTTGGAATACAACGAAGATTAAGCCAATTTAATTTGTGAATTAATGCTGTTTGAGTGAATGTTTTGCCAGAACCAGCGTGAGCGGTTAAACAAAAAACATTGGATCCAGTATCATGATACAAAATGTCACGAATAACTTGATCAATGAGATTACGCTGTTCAATATTTGCACTTTCATAATACTCACAAAACAGCATCTCTTGTTCTATTATATCAATAGTATTTTCTTCTTCTATTCTCTGCAAGTATGTGGGAACGGGTAAACCAAGAACTTGACAGGACAAATTATGAACTTTCAAAATATCATCAATTTCTAATAGAGCTCTATTAAAGGATACTTCTTCGTTGTAAAGTCTTCAAAAATCTTCACTAAGATATATTTTAAATTCATTCCATCACGCTAATGCATTGGCTGGCACATTTATTGCACAAATATAACCAAATAAATTCCGCATTTGTTTTGGTGGATGTAATTCTTTTGATTCATTTAAACATTCCCGCCATTCTTTATCATTTGAAGCTATTCCGTGAGCATGGCACGCTTCAACAAAAGAAAGGTATAAAAATTCATTGTATGTTCTAACATCCCCGAATGATTTCGGACGACAGACATGTAATAAAAGCAATCGTAAGTGAAAAAGTTCGATATCTGTTGGTGACACTACATATATCCTTGTAATGATTTTATCACCTTTTATTGTCTTCTTCCATTTATTTCGGGAATCTTCCCACACATAATGCATAAGAATTTCAGTATATTTATACTCTCGTGCTGATGGATCTGATCTATTCAACTCAAAAAATGCTAATAATTTTTTGTTTGTCTTTCATTATCAATTACTTGAATTTTATTTTCAACTCTGTGACAATGATGTTTCATTGCAATGAATGACCGAACCAAAGGATTACTGTGTTCCAATTCAAGAGATATTTTGCGCATTATATTGTTATTACATGTTTGATTAAAATGTTGTTGAAATCTATAATTGATAATACATAATTGATAGTGTCGACATCATAAAAATCGAATTGCGCACAACATGGTGAGCGACCATATGCCGCATTCATTGAACCTGATCTGTGATAAAAACGTCATGTTTTTGAAATGATACACTCCACTTGTAACTGCCCCGCAAATTTTAGCTTCTGAGCTAACCATAGCAAATGATGAATTATAATTGCGAATGTTTTCAAAATAATTTTTTGCCTTACTTTTGATTGAAGGTTTATTTGAAATAAGGCCATAATACAATGATTTGAAATATTCATTTTGACTAATGGTGGTAATATTGCTTTACCTTTATGACAACACGAAGTGAATGCAGTTCTGTCGCCTAAAGTCACTTCAGATTCAAAATGTTTCGCATTGCAAAACTTGCATTGTAAATCCATTAATACACCATCGTAACTATGAAAAAGTCCTGGAATTACATTTAGTGCACATTTATATGTATCTCTAAAAATTGCTTCTTCATTTGTAAACTATTAATATTATTTAAATTTGCCTTTGGTCTATTAATATGTGTATGCGAAACAAACTATGAATATGGCATTATCATAATTATGATTATTTTTGACATTCAGTAAGACTATGGACAAATAATATTAATCTCAGTTTGGCCATAGACTTCAACTATAAACAAAATAGTACATATGTGTGTGTACATATGTGTGTGCGTAATAAAAATCTATATATCTCTTTCTATGTAAAAAGTATTAGCTTTCAGCACTCTTCTCAATATAAATATTATATATTATATTAATTAATATTTTGGTAATTATTAACCTTTAAATTATGGTTATTATTAACCTTTAGAAAATTTAATAATATTTTATTAAATCGTAATAACTCTAATTTCAGATGAAAGGTCAATTTTTTTACTACTATATATGGGAAAATAACAAAGTTAAAGCACAATAACTTAGAAACTGTCTGGCAGATAAACTACAATGGAAAGCCAGCGGAAAAATAAAATTATGGATGTATATACACACATATGTCAATATGTGTGTATATACATGTGTGTGTGCGTCAAACACATGGTAGTATTTGTAATGTTTTTTTTATTAATTTAATGTGTTTCTAATGCATTACTATATAAAAATTTTAGCTTTTCGTACTCCTCCATACAAACTTTAACTGTGCCAAATTTCATACTCCTCCGTCCGCGTAATTTTCCTAAAAGAGGTACAACGTTTTTGCTTCACGTATTAATATTATGATTATTATTAATAATGTTACATTAAATGATATCAACTGTAATTCTAGATAAAAGATCAAATGTTTTACTATTATATATGAGAAAATAATAAAAGTTGAAGCACAATAACTTGCGAACTGTCTGGCAGATAAACTACAATGGAAAGCCAGCGGAAAAATAAAACTATAGACTACTCATATGTCAATTGTATGTATATATATGTGTGTGTCAAATGCATGGTAGTGTTTAATTTATTTTTTGATTTATTGTACTTTATAAGCATTATTATTGAAAAATATTAGCGTTCTGCACTTCTCCTACATATAAACTATAAGTATGCCAAATTTCGTACTCCTCCGTACGCGCAATTTTCGTAAAAAGGGGTCCAAAGTTTTTGCTTCACGTATTAATATATAGATAATATAAATCCATATTTTGAAGATAAAAAGCTGTCATAGCTTCAAAATTCGTTTGTGTAATTTTCATTTGCGGTGCAACCCGTTTTAGCTTTTAAATGACTAAATTTTATTAATATGTCATTCACAGTTATTTGGAAAAACTAATCTAAATTTTATGAACGAATATAAGATCTAAACTATTTTTTCTTGGTATATTATATTGATGGAAATATACAAGCTGTCTTCACGTAGCCCATTTAATTCTTTGCTAAACCCTCCTTTTCTCAAGAATGTCACAAAATAAGGATATTTTTGGCTTCATTATACGACATTAGGGGCAATTAATTTGTTGCTTTGATTTTAATATGAAATGTATTCATAACCTTGATGGTAATGTAAATAAAAAAATTTTACCTGTTTATTCAAATCCGTTTGACTCCTTTCATGAAAAGGCTAAAGGTGATAATAATTTGGAATTACTTTCAAATGTATTTGTAGTAAGTTTCACTCTTTTTACGACCCTAATTTGTTTCAGCTTAATTTTATCTATGTATAAGTTAGTTGCCCTCGTTTTTAAATTAAAGGAAATAATTATTGTTTACGTTCGTTTCAGCCTAAATTGGAGCATGATCCTAGATTTCTTGAAATAGTTTGTAATATATTTATCATCAGGAGATTATTAGTTTTTAAATTGTGATTTATAATCGTAGAATTTTTTTTCCATACTCTACAATTATATAATATAATCGCTATTCTATTTAATCACAATAGTATGATAAACTATTGATGTTTTTATCTAAATTCTAGAATCGTAATCTTTGTATGGAGAATAAATATTTGCATTTTGTTGAGGAGAAACTAAACACAGAACTAGAAATGTTTCTATTTTTAACATTGAAAGTAAATTAGTGGGATTCGAGACACTTTACTTGTTTTCTGTGTTTCTGTTGTAATTTATATTATTTGGACAAACATACATAAATTTTTTTATTTCACATTTGTTTGAGCATTCCAACTCTTAATTCATACCAAGTGAAGACATATATATGGTATTAATTTATATTTGTAATAAAAGTGAGATGATTTGTCTGTTACTTATTATATTCTAGGTATTCCCGTATAAAATAAACATCAATTAAAAGTATTTCTGAAGAGTTTAATTTTGGTCAATTAGCCGTTCGCCTATATTGCAAATTTATTTTCTTATTTTTTAGATAGTTGATTTATTTTCCAGCATGATTCTGCTAAATTGAAATCAATAAATGTTTAAAAAAGTTTATACCAACTCTTCCGAATAAATGTTTTAATCTTATAAACATTGCGTCAAATTTAGAATTTGGATATTTACGAAAATTGAATAATTCTAACAAGATAGGGCTAGTAAAATATTATGGAAAAATTTCAGGCTATAGCTTTGCAAATTAAAAGATACAAGAAGAGAGAAATAAATATGATATTAAGAACAGCTTATCCAAGGTAACCATTTCATATGATAATAATCACAAAAATAATCAATTTCATAAATTAAAACTTTTTACTATCCAAAGAATAAAGGCAAAAATGAGCATGGTGTGAGAAAAGCATAATATAGTTTTAAATAATGTGATATTTTTAAACTATAAAAAGCAAGTGATTCAGCGATAAGCAATCTACAAAGAGCAAAATATAATGTAAAATTTGTAATTTTAATAAAAAGCCAAAAAGCTTCGTTTGTGAACCCACTTATTTAAATTAAAATGTCATGAAATGTAATAAAGGAGAAACGTAATAATCGTTTAAAGAATATTACAATAAATAATCAATATGGCTCACTTTTTAAATATATAGCCAGTCAAATAGAAATAAATTAAGTTTATATTTGACATCGACGTCCGTTCTTTGTTGCCAAAATAAATATTTTTCGCTCTTTCCAAAATGGATGTGACGTTTTTCGTCGACTCGTTCAGGGCTGCATGTTTCATCAATTGATTTGTTGCATCTGTGTGTAGATGTTATAACGGGAAACTATTTTATTTTGCTGCCTTAAAAAGTTCCGTAGAAATGACTTTTAAAAACCTGAAAATAATGTCTTTAATTGCCAGTTTGGATACCACTATATACCAAGAAATAATTAAAAGAATGGATTAAATCAACATATTAATATGGTTTACACATATTTAAATACATGAATATATTCTCACAATGGCAGCAATTTTCCATCTTACGAAAATTGCATTTTTTTTTAAAAGCTTCCTAAAATATACCACGAGTAATGAGGAGATAATTACTGTTAACAAATTCATGATATTTTTACAAACACTTGCATGAACAAAAAGGATGATTCTAAAGAAATTTCAATTCAAAATATATAGCCTATAATCAATGGCTTTGAAATCCCGTCTACACCACACACATACACCATACTTTACGTTTTACAATTGGCGAGGTTCCCAATAGACTGACGTGAGGCGCATGCGATATTACTTTTCTAAGCACAAAGAAGACCCACTTTTTGGTTTTACCGATTATTTAATAAACAAATTTAAAGACGTTATATGCCGTTACACGTTATTAGACGTTATATAGACGGTGACAAGTAAAGAATAGGGGAAAATCTAGTTTTATAAGGAATACCAAATAGTGTAAAGGTAATAATTACCTAAGTAGTGAAGCAACAATTATGTCATGCTTAATATTAATTAAATAACATACTCATCTACGTAAAAATCTATACTACACGTCCTAAATATATTTGGCATTAACATCGTTATATATATGTAAAAAAGACTATGTAATGAAATAAACACTTGTTAAATATATAAATATTATTCAGGCTTTAATAATCTCAACGATGGTGAGTTCCGCAAAACTTTACAGCGTCAAAAACAACAAAGCTTATTATTAAGTAATGTCTGTGTTTTACATATTTACAATTTGCTGTATTTTGAAAGAACCGAGATTATTTCGCGATAGGGTAGTTTTCTTGGTATAACTAGCAATTAAACAGAATCTTGTAGTATATCATTTTGAAAAAAAATGTATATGGAAAGTTTAGATGGAACAGGGTAACTTCAGCAGTACTTCTCTGCATATAAAGGAAATCCACTTTTCGTGTTCCTCGATTTTTAAATAAAAAAAAGTTTAAAACGTGACAAATTTTACGTAATACCAAATTTCATAGGGAATACCAAGTAGCTTAAAGGTAACATATTGTTATTAATAGACGATAAAATTAATTTTGTTATACTTAATATTAAATTAAAAAACATTACGAGATATATGGAAATACATTTCATATATACGAGATATATGAAAATTGACATCGATACTACACAATTTAAATACAATTCAAATGACAATAATTTTATATGTATTTAGCAGAAATGGTTTAACCGATATTGTTAAAACTGTTCCTTTTAGCTCTTTAAAAAACGGGTGTGAGTTGAACGGTTTTTACACTGAGTGCATAATAAATAAACTAAAGCTCTAAATGCAATAATAATGCCATTTAAAACTATTTAATAACTTGAACATTGAAAAATGGATTATTACCCGGGTCGACAGAACTGTAATTAAAAAATTGCAGAACACGAAATTACAGAGAGTGGGTTCATGATACATACATATATATAAATATATATACATATATATATATATATATATATATATATATATATATATATATATATATAAATTATTCTAACCCATATGTTGAATAAAGCCACAGGAAACTGTTAGATGTATTCATATAACAAGGATTTCATCTTTATTTTCCATAATTAAGAAATATCGGAGAAAAAAGTTGGACTAATTGGATTTATTTAAAGTTTTTCAGATATAAATTTTTATGAAATGTACATATATTTGAAGTATTACGAATAAGTATAACTACTATAGGAGAAAGAAATCTTATAAAAACAAATTTTCGTCACTATTTCCTCTAATAAAAAATATGTCTTTGCCTCACGATTCCGCCTAGCAAAGACTTCAATGCGAATTTCTTGTAACTACATGTGCAAAACCGTTTCCTTTCGTAAAATCATAATGAAAATTTTACAACGCGTCTCCGACGCGGGCCTCCGAATTGTGAAACGCGCGTCCGAAGAACGCGTCTCTGAATTGTACAACGTGTACGCGAGTTACCGCAGTATGTACACTACAAAAAATAAACACGTATCGAATTGAAAACCTACTTTTTCAAAGGCAGTTAGAAAGGGATGTAATTCGTTGACCGCTTAAGAACAATATATACAACAGCAATTAAAAAATATAAAAAAAGAACAATTTTTTGTGTTCTCATTTAGTTTTTCCGCGAAGATAAAATTTGGGAATTATTAGCTATAAATACGTTGAATATTCTCATCAGGATGTTTTAATGACAACAGAAAATTATCACGGAAAAAAATACAGTAATTTTTTTGGTTATTATAAAAACTTAGTCGAGGATTACGCCAGATGCGCAATATAAAAGAAACAATTCCTTAAATGAGGAGAAACCTATTGCTTGTTTAGATACAAGTTTGTTTTTTATAAGGAAAAAGTTTTTAAACCTGTTTTACACCTATGGGGAAATAAAGTTACATCTTTGTTCACGCCGGTGCCAGAAGCCAGGTACTTTGAGCCTGCGTGTGTCTCACCGTAATGCGATGATAGAGGTGGACAATTCAAAATTACGAGCAAATTCAATTAAGGGAAATAGCAATTTGATTTTTGAGACCATATTACCCAAGTTACAATTTAAAGTTAAATATGTATGTTAACAAATAAACAGTAACTTCGGACTTAAATAATACAATAGGATTAGAAAGGAATATTCACAAAGTAATGTTCATAGACATAATTCAGCGTAAAGTTCTATGTAGTTTTAAAGGACTACAAACAAGAAACACCTTCTCAATAAAGCCGTGGAGTTACCTTCTCTTTATATATATGTAAATTAATTATACGTAACGCGGTATACGTAAATTAATTATTTTATAACAAAATTTTAAAAGATACTCGTAGTAGAAATTCCTATAAAAATTAAATCAATATTAGATATTTTTAAATACTATTGTCAATGTTACGTAGAATATAGGTAAAAAGTTTCAAACTAACAATTTAAAATTTTCAAACTGTATATTATGTCAAATATTTCTATTCTACCGATTGCTATTTGGTTGCGTCTAAGTTCATTTTAAATCGATTCGATTAATATAATGTAGTAAGTAATCAATACATAAATTAACCTATGTAATATTGATAATTGACATTGATTATATAAAGTAATACCTTAATTATATGTCTACATAAGTTTTTCCAGAATAAGTTCATGATATCAAATTAAAGAAACAATTTATTTTTATTTACTAGGGTAAGACTGTTAGAGTCCCTTTTTACATCTTACTATACTATTTCTAATCATTTTAATCAAACACGATTAAAATGATTAGAAATAGTATAGTGAGATGTACCCTCATAGTATATGTATCCAATTAATCCGTGTAGTAATTAAGGCGTGTTTTGTACACTATACTGTATACTATAAAGACCTTCAGACATATTTGTCATCGACATAATTCTTGCGGCAGTAAGAATTTTTTGAAAAAGATCGTTCTTGACACATGTTTTAAATATCGCTATGGAAAAGTTTATTTTATATTCAGGTAATTTGTTAAAAAGAGAACACCATTACCCAGAAAACTCTTGTCAGTTATTTGTAACTTCTAATAAATTTTCTTGTATTATGGGTATAGATATAAGATTTTTTAAGAAAGAAATTTAAATTATTTTTAACTTAACATTGTTTTCATGTATATATACTAACAGAAAAGTCAAAATATTTACTTTCTTGAAGAGATTTTGTAACGATCCTTAAGGTTTTATATTATATATGATTCAGACTTTTATAAATTATTAATAAAGTTCTCTGTAAATCTGCCTCAGGAATAATATTTGTTGACATGTGTAAAAATTTGTTTTCATTCAGAACTCATATTGTGATTGAGTTACCAAGAGGAGAAAATTTTGTAAGTTAGATGAATACATGATATTATTTAGGACATACTAAACTGAAAACCTGAAGAATTTTCTTTAGGGGCATTAAAACTCTATCAAAAGTAACATAATAAATATCATAAAATATTGATGTTATCCCTCAGGAGCTACTCACGACCTCGGGATAGAAGTTTTATATATTAAGCTTATATATTAATTCCACTTGTGATCGGGTACTGCGTCAAATTTATAGAGTAGCAAACTTCTACTTATTAAACATTATTTTGGATGTATATTTTTGAAATATACATTTCACCATTTAAACTTTTTACTAAAATGGTAATAACATGAAGTAACTACTGAAATCAATAGTAAAAGGAAATGCAATACCAACACGCATTTAAAAGGATCAGATAAAGTGTAACTAATATAAAAGGAAATCAATAGAAAAGAGTATGAACATTTATCTCAGCGCTAATGGCAATGCAATCCACGCACGGTACATATTTTCCCGTTTGCGATATATTGATTTAGTTTGTTCACCGCCTGATTTGTTGTCACACTTTTTGGTGACAAAGGACAGGCTTTCAGGGAAAATGAATTTATTTCCTCCATTTATTTACTGCGCGCACAGATTTATTTATGTTTGGAGGACTTTTATATTATGCGGAAGCACAATTGCATCTTGAACTTTTACAAAATCATTAACTAATATTGTATTAGTTAGATTGACAGATTGTTACAGAGATTTCAAGAAAATTGTAATAACATTTAATTAGAAACATTGGTATCAATTTGTAAAATTAGTTATTGTGGACTTAAATACAAAATTATTTTTTATTTATTTATTCTTTATATGTTTATTTACTAATAATAGCGTTCTATGGAAAATCAATAAAGTTTTACTAAATGATTTTTTTATTGCTGGTATAACGAATATTTAATATATTACTAGCGATACACGTAATTTTTATGTCCCTCACGTATAGAAAATTTTCTTTCATTCTTAGTATTGCTATAATAATTATATTTTTTAATTATACGTATACATATGTAGGTATATATACAATTTTTAACATTTGAAGGCACAAAGTGTCTGCATATAAAAATAAATATGAATGCGATGCTGTGTAAATTAAAAAAGTATAAAAATATTATGAATTTGTCAAAGTATAAGACCTGAAGAGTCATCCTGTAATATTTTTGTCAGATTTTACTAACATTGATTTTTCCTAAAACATGGCACACTTTTCTTATAAAAATTATGGTTCAGTAGTTTTGGTAACAAGAAAATGAGATAACTTTTGTTTATTTTTAAAATTAAGCTACTTAAAATTATCCAAAAAAAATTTTGATTGTTTTATAATCAGCTCTCTGAAACTATTTTCCACGCTACATATAAAATCTTAACAAATTTGCCTACTTAATTCGTATGCTTTAAAATTATCCTGTCCATATTTTAAAGCATCATACACTCCGAAATGTGCTAGTTATTCGATATCAAATTTGAAACGTTTTCCGAGAAAATAACTTGTAATAGGTGCCTTTTCCTTTTACTAAACGATTTTTCCTAATGAGGTGCAGAATTTTAATTACATTTGAATTAGCCTTGTGGAGGGTCTCTACAGTAGGTTTTTATGTCCCTGACTGTCATATATTATGTGTGATGTCTAAGAGTATATAATTCACTTAAAGTCTTGAAATTATCTTTTTCGCATAAATATAAATTCTGCTTATTTAAAAATAATAATTCACTTCGATTTTTATTAATGGAAGTTTGATATTAATTGTCATCTCGTAAGTAGTACGAAATACATATATTTTATTTATAAAACTTAGACATTTATCTGCTAATACTCATACTTTATTAAACAATGTATAACATTTGATTAAATACGATAGTATACTTTGCGTGTGTATGTGTGTGTGTGTCTATGTACTTGTTGTTTCGACATTAGAAATAATTAAAACACGAGTAATTAACAAGTTAATAAATTTTAATGTATGGTTTTGGGAAGAGAATATGTTTCTCTAAGAAAATGTACTATTTTTTAAGTTATATAAATATTTGTTATGATCTATTTTTAGTTTCGAACAAAAACATGCCTCTCCGTTTGTTCATCTACACGTGTATACGTATGGAGGTACTTACATTTCCCAATTCTTTGTCGATTTTGGTGCTTATTTTTTATTCATGACTTGTTAACCGTCAAAATAAAATTTTACTGATTTACACAACAACTTAAAACAGTTTAATTTTTAGAAAAACTTTTCAACATAAACTCCCTTTTCTCCTACGTGGCGACTATTATGTGTATGGGTTTTAGCAAAATTTCTTGCTCCTTTTGTTTTTAACCATTCTTTATTTTTGACTTTTTCTTAGGAATATTTGTTAATAATCAGTCAAAACGCTACACGGCTGCGTTTTCTTTTGATTATTAATTACACTCGCCGACATGTTTTCCAATATTATAATGCTACAATATTGTATATAATAATTAATTTACAACATTACAATATTATATTATTACAATGTTATTAAGAATTTGAAACGTGTGCACTGCAACTAAGTTTAATACCGTTCAATGAAGATTGAATGAGATTCACACGTCATTGAAAATAAAGGTGTAGGTAAATATTTATAGGGATAGTAAGGTATTTAAAAGAGACAAGGATTACACTGATGTTAATAAGGAAAAAGTAGTTAATGCGTTTTTATCACACGTAAATTAAAGTCGTTAATTATAAAGAAATTAAAACTAATAAGGGAGGTATTAATAACATATATATCATATTAAGACTCAGGATGATAAAATAATGTTTTTGAATGTACAAACGGTAATAAGCAAATTAGAAATATAATTATATAATAGGAAACACAGAGATCCCCCAAACGGCTCAAAAACGTATATGTACATTCCAATTGGATAAGTTAAAATATATTGTAGTAGATTTTATATTATTATTAAACCATGCAACAACTCATTAATTTTGTTTTTAATTTATAAAAAACTTTCATGTACGAATAGAATACGTACTACGGATTTTCTGTATACATATCGGCACTTATAAACGTTTAATGACATTAATTTCTTGTGAAATGCCAGCTACAAAATCTGAATTCTAACCAGGTCAGAGTAATAACCAAATACCACTCCGGTCAAATTTTCATCAAATTCCAAATTAAATCGAAATAAATATTACGTAATGGATATGATTAAACTTTTAATAAAAAGGATACCTTTTATTCTATTATATTTTGCTATATATGAAATATACACATTTAGTGTTCAGTCAGTTATTATATTGAAAATGATATAAAAATTCACACCAATAACGAGAAATAGGAAAAGAGCATCAGGTCAATCCTTTGCCAACCGACGGCTGATTTTATTAAGGATAGTTAGTGTCAAATAAGATTTTCTGAAAACTTTATTTTCCTGGAAGCACAGAGGAAATTTCACGATAAGTAATAACCAATAGTTTTGTTTTTATTTTGAAATTTATAATTTCGAAAGCTATTTGGGAAACAAGTTTGCCACTCTTTCTCTAGAAAAAGAGTGCTCTTTTTATAAATATTCAATAATAATTAAATAATGCGTATAAATTAAATTCTTTTTCATAATAAATCAAAATTTTATTTAAATTAAATATAGAAGTCCGAGAAATATTGGGAGCCTTATAATATTTTTTATTTAACTATAACAAACTTAAATAATTTCATAAGGAATATAATTAAAAAAAACTTAATCGTGATTATATTATAATTACAAATTCTTTATTTGACTTTTCTAGTTTATTACTCAGATTGTGATTATTCCTTATAATGTACATGCATTTTTTGATAACGGAATATTTGAGTTGATTATTTCAAGTATCGTCAAATATTAATAGTTTTGTATTTTTTTTACATACGAATTAATAACAAAAGAATCAATTATAATTGAATTTGTTTACAAGGTATTTATCTACTATTATTTCAACACAAAACACAAATATTTAATAAATTCACTTACAGCTTCAAAAGGATCTGGGCAATCAATTTTATTATAAAGTTATTCCGAAACTTTTATCTAATTATTTTATGATATTATGAAGCAATACTGATAACTACACAGACTTCTTGCTAACCTTTACTTAGCTAAATATAATACTCCCGATTCAATAAAAAAAGATATGTGATCTAGAGTTGATATCGGAAAGGTGATGACAGTTATTTTGTGAAAAAAAATTAAAATTTCTTACATTTATACTAAAACAAAAATAATGTTACATAATGGTTTAATAACGACAGGAAGACCCATGTTGAGTATAATCAATAAAAGAAAAATAAAATCAAATATAAATAAATAGCCAAAAAAGACCCTAATATTTTTGAAAGAAACATAAAATATACGATTTTCCTAAAAAGGAGGAAGATTATTTTCTTACAACAGGTTAAAGCTTTGTCATTTATCATGAATCGAAAAAAGTTTCGAAGAGCAATATTCTCTACTCCGTGAGTCCGTTGATAAGAATAAACGATTTCAAAGTAATATATTATCAAATACCAAAGTAGAGGATAATTTGATTAAAAACAAATAGAACTAACTAAACGATACAAAGTTACTTAATAAAGGCTATTTCATTTCGAATGCAAATATTTCAAAAATATTTATATTAAACGATATTACGTCTAAGAATAATCAAAACAGAGATATCTCATGAATAATAAGTTCAGCCAGTAAATTTTAGGTAAATAAAACAAAATAAAACTGGAACCCTTATATTTGCGTCATGTTCCTATGTCTCTCTGTTCGTCCTTATGTAACAGCATTATAGTCCCTTCAATTGTAAACTGATCGTGATAAAATTATGGGATTACCTACTTAAAAAACATTAATTGAAAACAAAGAGAAAGTATTTTTTTATACATTTTTTATGTACTTCTCCTTACACTAAAATTTGAAATCTTATTTTTTCTCTTATAGTTTCCTTAAAAAACATTAATTGAAAACAAAGAGAAAGTATTTTAAAAGAAAAGTTCTCCTTAAAAAACATTAATTGAAAACAAAGAGAAAGTTCTCCTTAAAAAACATTAATTGAAAACAAAGAGAAAGTATTTTTTTATACATTTTTATGTACTTCTCCTTCCACTGAAATTTGAAATCTTATTTTTTCTCTTATAGATTCCATCGAGCAACTGTCATTAATAAAAAAAGCAAATTTTGTAAAGCATTTTTTTAAATATTGAGAGCAAAGCATCATAATTTACGAAATCAGTTAAAAAAACAAAACTGAACAGCATTTCCAATACTCTTTCCAGATTTTAGTCAATAAATTTTCTCTACAAATATAAGAGTTTATATAATATTCAAGTTAGACTTAGGCACGTAGTGAAAAAAATTATGAAATAGTGGTGAAAAGAGAAAAATTGAAGAGATAAAATATGATGAATGAGTGAAATTTTGAAAATTGAAGTTTTTACGTTGCTCACTAAACACATATTTATATAGTTTATTTGACAGATAAGGAGTTCACCATTTTAATTTTTCTGCTCGTTTTCTGTTGTAAGTCAATCATCTGCGAGACCATTTTGATTTCGGTATATATTTTGTGTGAATATAAACTATAAATTATTAAAATATTTTTAAAAAATTAATTTTTTGCATATTCATTTCTTTTCATTACTAAACTTTATTAAGTTTGTTTTAGTAAATTTTATAACGATTTATATACACGTGTACATATTAAATTGAATGCTGAATATTCACTTAAATTTTAAAATAATTAAATTTAATTTTAAAATGAGATTGTTTACAATCTGTATGAGAAAATAATAAAATTGAAACGCAATAATTTTTAACTGACTGGCGGATGATTGCCTTATGGAAAGCCAATAATGAATGGAAATAATGGAAAACAAATAGAAAAATAAAATCGTTGTCAACTCGTGTTGCAAATAAATTTTCAATTTTACTATTTTTAATTTAATTATATGAATTCGGATTTTACCTTATTTATAATCACGCTCCTGGCCATTTATCTTTTTATTTACATTAATTATTTGCCTGCTAAATAAAGTTATTCTTGTATTAAGCCAAAGAAGAATAACTACTAACGCGCGAACATAAGTACACACAATGTTTGTTTAATGAAAATTTACTCGGGCTTGTACGACATTTATATCTTCCTTTTTTATTCTTTTTTTGGTTCAGCAACAAAATGCGAGATGCACAAATTAGTAAATCAAACTTCAAAGTCTGATTTTATCGAAAGCTCCTAATGCATAATAACTATGCTCTATTTAAATTAATGAATAAAACACATTCTATACACGTAGATATTATTTATCATTTCAAGATAGTTACATACGTAAGCACTATAACATTAAGAATAACTATAAGGTGATGTCTAGATTACGACTAAGAACACATTTGTTTTTCCATAAATAAAGATTATTTTCAAATATTGTAACAGTATTCTATCTTTTTCTAAGTGAATATGAAGAAAATATCTTATTTTCATCACGTATCTGTTATTGAGAGAAAAAGACTTTTCGAATGATGTGAAATTAAAAACAATACTATTGGGCAGTGTATTTTAGAAATTATTTTAATTTTTTCTCTAAATTCTATTTCAGAAATATATTGACACTAGGGAAAATAATATTAACATTCATAGATACTTTAATAATAGCATTTTCTGACCCTTAAATATTTAAACTGTTGTATGCCTCCGACGGAAGGAATTTTGTTGTGAGTTTTCTCCTCCTATTTAATAGTGTAGTAGAAAGTGTCCTACGAGTAGCTTAATTGCCAATATCAATGCAATTAAACCGAATTAAATTTGCATGGACGTATTTCATAAATACATTTTACTTAGTTTTTTAATGAGATCTCACTCGATAGGGTGTATAAGGAAAAACATTATGTTCAATTCCGGTGTTTCGGGAGCTGTATCATAAAAAGGGTTAGTCGATATACAGTCATAAATTCGCCCCAAAAATTATATTTTTATATTTTATATACCTCACCAAACGAGTTCACATACACTTAAGACAATCGCTCAAAATAAAATATATACATTTTTTCTTTACACTTTTTGCTATTGCAAATCATGTAATAAAAATAAATGTATATATATATATGTGTGTGTATATATATACATATACATATATATATATATATATATATATATATATATATATATATATATATATATATATATATATATACACACACACATCTATATATATATATATATATATATATATATTAAACCGGTCTATTCAAATTCCAACTAAAAAGAAATTACTTCCACAACAAATAATTCTCTTACCATATTTGTGCACTTATGATTATAAAAATAATAAGACTGTTATGATGTAATACATGAAAACAAATTAAATTTGCCTATTGTAATTAAATTGTGTGAATTTCAAGATGATGTATAAAGAGAGAAAGTTTAAGTTTTAATAGGTAAAAGGCAATATATTTCAGTTAAAAAAATTAGGACATTAATAGATATTGCTAACATTCGCTTCAAAATAGTTTAAGTTATTTTTTTCTTCACTAATTGCAAGTAAAATGTACATTAGCTTTGATTTTAACTTATATTTAACTATTAACTGCAAATATATCTTTTTTCTCCCATCTCAATTTTGTATTGGCTTACACTGCTAATGTGTTTGGGTTACTAATTTCTATATAGGTCACATTTCAAGTTACTTGAAATATGAAATACTGTACACGAGCGCGGAATTCCGTATTAGACTCTCGTAAATTCAAGTAAAATAATTTTGTTTTCTTTTAAAATATTTAATAATATTTGTATCAAAAATCGTTATCATTATTATTTAAAAGTTTAATTGTAACACTCATTAAACTACGACTTCAATCGGCGTCTGAACTTAATGAATTTATTTTCATACTTTCATTCGTCTACTGTTAACTGGTGTAATTAGCGGGGGATTTGAGCAATTGTTCATGGAGGCTAGAATTATTTTTTATTGTGAATGCAGTTTCGTGTAATAATCATGCTTTACGATTGTGTAGTACCTCAAAATTTAAGTAAAATATTAAATTAAGAACACGGCTTAGACGTTTAAAAGTGCTAAAATATGGCGTACACTACCAGTAACAAGCTACCAAAATATCTCCGAAATATTTCTATTTATAAAAAAAATATACCATAAAGGAGAGATCATAAAAAAACTAAACTTTACAATACATTTTGATATTGAGTAATTTCGGAACTCTGAACAAGCAAATCATCAAAAGGAAATATTTTTGAAGAAAAAAGTTGTTTATTTTCATATTTGACAGTATTCATTCAGAATATTGTCAAATATGTCAAAAAAGGGTAACGTGTATTGCATCAGTAATTTGTATCCACAGTCCGTCCACAAAAACGTATTTATTGAATAAGAAATAAATAAAATTTGTCCAGAGGGCTTTCCTTCGTCACTCATAAGTATGACAGTTGAACAGGCTGTGGACAAACTTAATCAGGATCCCACAGACAGGAAAATCTCACTCAAAAGGATATCGTGGTATTGGGAAAAGGAAAAAAGTAAATATTTAAAAATGAGTTTATAGCTCCCAACAATATTGTGAATTTTTGTTTTGATTTAAATATGGTTGAAAATTTCGTTAAAATGATCTGTTTTGGAAAAAGGTGTATTTCAAGTAATACGGTGTAAAAACGGTGTATCACTAAATTCAAAGAGAGACATGCAAGTTTACTTAAATAAGGATGAATTCACTTCAGCAATTATTGATGTTGTTTAAATGATATTCTTAAGGAATTTTCTACTGATATCTGATGAATACTGATATCGCTTGTTTTTATATTTAGCAGAAGCAGGTATGATGTTATTTCATTCGTATTATTAGAAGATTTATTGCATTTTAAAACTTCTTTTTCAACCACACAAAGGTCTCACAATCTATATAACATCCGTAAAAGTAGTCAAACCTCAATAATTTAAGTCTGCATTATAATAAAATTAGAAAACTGCATTAATATTTGCTTTTTTTCAAAATAGTGGGCTTCAGATTGCTATGTCCATTATTTTAAAGAACGCAAATTGCCTTTATCTCATAACTGATCATTTAAACCTCTCTAACTGTCTTCAATACAGATTGAAGACAATTACTGGTTTTAAAATATAAGCCTATTAAAATTTGCAAAGAAACTTTTTGTATTATAATTAATAAACAAATGATTAGGGTCGATTTTACTGCGCTTTAATATGAAGAAAATAAATTGTACCGAAAATGTTTGCCAAACAAACCAAAACATTTGCCATATTTTTAACATTATTATAATGGTCAAATATAAATTATTGATAATATTCGATAATTGTAAAAACTGAATCATAAAAACTTTAAAAAGTGCCCCATTTGCATTTCAAGAACAAGAACGCGGATAAGCCGACATGCCGTATACTCGATGGTAAACTAAACGGCATTACATTAAATTAACACGTTACACCCTCATAAATTGAAAATGTTGTCCCAGTTAACGAATAAACAAATATTTACTATAAAACATCACGCAAACCTTAAAATATTAAATCTGCAGAACGAAAAAATGGGGTGTGCAATGAAAAATTAACGTATTGTATGAAAGAGCTGTCTCTTTGTATTTATTGACATTCCTAAGGTTTTATCATAGGTGAGCAATTACGACTTGATATGGATAAGATAGCACCACTGTGAGGTAAACAGAGGTTAACATAATATTATAGTATAATGGCGGGTATCATCCTAATCACAATCAAACGACTGAATTAAGTTTGATGATGTTAAACCTGCTGTCACGGTACAAGTCTGAGAAGAACAAATAAATATTGCTATCTCGCTCTTGATTTTTGAACAAATGTACATAAATAAAACTTTAAAATTAAATACGGTTTACATGCGCACACCTATAAAATAAAATGCTCAGAATTTTGCCGGTGGTACCCATATAATTGAAATGCATTTTCAACTTAAGTGTGTTACTGGCAGTCAATCAACCAATTGTGAAAGCAATTCATTTCTCGGTTTGATTAGACTCATATTACAATAACGTATTAAAAGACTAGTCAAGCCCGAGTAGAATCTATACTACGAGGTTTTGGTACGTATTATGACGCTTATAAATATTAAGGGTACATTGCATTTCTTCTAAACTATTTACAAATATTAATTTTTCAAACATTAATTTTTCACAACGTAAATTTAGTGTTACGAAATTTTGTGTTAGCAAAACACAGTACATATCTAGAAAAATATAGAATCTATAAAAAATACCATAATTTTCTTGTAATCCCCTAGTCAGGTTTTATTAACGCTATTTTCTTATTGTTTTATAACTCAAAGTTATATTTGTGCAATGTGCTACTCAATATAAAATAATGAAAAAAATATTTTTGATTTTTTATAACAAGCCCTTTGAAATAATAAAACACAGTCACTCTGTAAATATATTTTTTAAAATTAACTTGTGCAAAATATCTAATTTAATGTAAAAATTTGCCAAATATCAACTTTTTACGTAGCACGGTTTCTAAAGAAATAGGTTGAGAATATAGAAAGAACATAAATACATTGTCTTCTATTTCTTTCGTAGACCAAAAAACATAGTGCAATTTGAAAAACTTAGAACATTTGGAATCATGGCTATATTTTTTCCAGAAACTAGGTACGGGCTTCTGGAAACCCATATTTTTGCATAATTTTAGATTGAGTAGTTTTGGGGATAATGGGGGGGTGGTATATTTTGTCGCTTATTTTTCAGTGTGCCTCTAAATTTACAATATCTAAAAAATAAGTGATGGTAAAAATTGTTGTCCAGTATTTAATTTAGCACCCTAAACAATTTTAATGGCGTTTTCGTATGACGTGATAGAATAAAATGAAACAAAATTATATGCAATTACTGAAGAGGTATACTCTTTAATAAAATAACTGCGACAACAATAAAAGTCGAATTCCTATCGCTGGGCGACCACTTATATCTATCATTTTAGATATTAAGTACGTAGTTTTTTCATACCTTGATTCCACTATGAGATAAAGATAAATGTAAATAATTGTAACTATAAGGTAGAGGTGGCAAATAATAAGTTAAATACATTTAAATATCTGGAAATGAGTAAAATAGGGTTAAACTTCACATTACGTACTGTCACATTACGCAAAAACTTAGTAGTAATAAGTCGTCGCCGTGGTGTGTTGGGTTGATCACAAGGCATACGGCCTGTGTAGACGCGGTGCACCGCGGAGACCCGGGTTCGATTCCCGGCCGTTCGTCGAGCGGGGTTGGACGGGTGTTATGGTTGGCTGTAAGATATTGCTCACGTAGCAATAAGTACGCCATATCAATTATATCAATTAGATACATTAAAGTAGATAAATAATAATAATAAATAAGTGCTGCACTCATTTAATATGATATTGTGTCAAAATAATGTGATTTACTATTATGTATTTGATTCGTGATATCAAATATTGGATAATTTCAGCAGGTGTGTGTCCTTTTCCTTCGTCAATATTTACGGTTACGCTATACTCCTTTCGCCTTATAAAGTAAATAAATATAGAGCTGATTGTCAGTAAATTATTGTACCCTTCGTCTCTTGTATTTTTGACGTAGTCACTATAGAGCGAAGCAGAACTCTTTGATCATTGCCTCGAGGAAAACTATAATAATGTGCATCACGGCGTCCTTACAGGATCAATAATATTTTTGCGTGTGTTATTATTTATCAATAATATGTTTTGTAAAAATTCAGAGTATGTTAATAAATCAAATCTTTTTGATAAAATAATTCAGATTTGAAACACAAAAAGTCTAATTACCGAACATAAAACCGTAACGTGTATGAATGTGTAAGCCGTAAGATGGTAAATGACATATAGCATATTTATATAAAATTTAAAAAAAACTCCGTATTCTTCCACTTTAGCAAGTATTTTCCTGTAAAACACAAAAAATCTAAAACTGTTATTGCCTCGTGATTTTGTAATTATACCAGGAACACGAGTTGTAATCAAGAAAAATATATTAATTTTAAGTAGGTAAATTAATAAGTTTCACATTTACTTTTTCTAATATAAAATATATTCTATTTAACTTTTTTATTTCACAAAGAGCATCGTAAGAGTTATTTATTATTTTTTAGGTTTTCAACAATCTTGCATTAATTGCCGTTTGATAAAAAGGTTCGCATTCAGATATTTTTTAAATTTTCCCAGTTTATATACCATTAAGCATAATAATATTTCAAGATGATTTGCTTGTGTTATTATTACATTTTTTTAAGCAAGAAGTTTTGGAAATTTTTTAAAAATATTTAAAAAAACTAATAATATTTTCATTTACCTTCGTTTCTGACACAAAATAGTATTGAAATGTGCGATTTTCTAATACATTTTACATTATATTTATTAAAACGAAGAACCTTTGCTCACGATTGGACCACTAACGCAGCTATATTTTGAGGGTGGACACTCACATACACACAAGTACACACACACACACACACACATATATATATATATATATATATATATATATCACGAGCTAGGATCATTATTTTCTAGGTTTTATTCTCTTTAAAATAAAAGATTAAGCTACTATAACATGGGTTTATTTGATTTCAATTTTATATTTCATAAATAGTGGTGATATATTATGAAAACTTGACGAGGTATACTGCGAGGTTAATAGTTCACAATGGTAACAGTTTGTTACTTCTTGTGGCCAAGAAGGTAATAATTTTAAAAACAAATACGTAGATACAAAAGAAAACTATACAAGGGGTAATATTCAGGATTATACTTAACTACCCCTTTAAATATTGGGCTAAGGTTTTGTTTCTCCTTCCTTTTCTTTGCTTTTGCAATAACAGGCTGAAATAAGGGACAGGCACATTTTGTTCCTTAATCATCAAACCATCTGCATTCTTTCATAAGCGCCAACCGTAAATTTTATTTTCGTAATAATAAAGAAAAACAAAATACGTTTGGCGGAAACTCTGCGCGAGTACCTCGCTTGACAAATCTCGGTGCCCTCTACTGGGGCGTTATTAATTTGTGGTAATCATTTTACGTTTTACTTGTATATTTAGGGTGTTTTACAAAGTGGTTGAGTATTTTTGAAATTCGACGCTTTAATGCGTACACTCTATGTTAGATAATGAAGGACCTTACCTGTTATGCCAAAGAGGAAATTTAGGTAATGTTCTTCCACAGAAGCGATATTGTATCCGCAGGCCTGTCGTTTATATGGCGTGTATTAATTTTGTGTTATATTTTATGTAGTGCGAGAAAATTGTGACTGATATATTAGTTTAATTGTTTCTGAATGGCTTTGCTTATATTATAATGAAGTGATTTTGTAATTGGTATGCTAGCTATCCGATCTTTCTTTTTATAAAGTAATTGTTTATAAAAGATATTCTTTTATACCATCTTTAATTACCCATTTCATGAGCCCACTGACAAAACAGAAGCGAGATCTCGATTAAGGATGTCGATGGTTTTTGATAAGGAATGGAAATTCGAGTGCGCATAGATTTGTAGGTTATCACCATAGAGATGATAATTGTTAGAAATATTTTTAGCAAGATCGTCAATAAATACTGAGCAGAGGAGAGGTGATGGAACTGCATCTTGAGGTACACCATCTGTAAGACCAGTACACTTAGAATACGTACCTGACTACTTAATACATTGCCTGCGTCCATGAAGATATCAACTAAACCATTCAAGTGAATGTTGGGATATATAAAGATATTTCAAGCGGGCAAGAAGAATATCGCAGTCAACAGAGTTGAACGCACTGCTAAAATTAAGAAGCACAAGGACAGTGACTTTTGTATTATCCATAGCCAAGCGTATATCATCAGTAACTTTAACAAGGGCAGTTGAGGTACTGTGGCCAGATTTAAACCAGATTGAAGTGGATTTAGAGACTTATGAGCATTGAAGAAAGTAACGAGTTGACCATGAATAATACGTTCAAAGACTTTAGAGAGAAGCGGTAGGATAGATATGGGCCGAAAATCCTTGGGATGTGTAGGTAATGAAATATTAGGTACGGGCAAAATATAGGCTTTTTTCTATTCCAAAGGGAAGAAAGCGGTTGTCAAAGAGGTATTAAAAATATCAGCGATTTCTGGAGCCACGATATCTATTATTGGTTTAAGAGCACTAATATTTAAGCCATCAATTCCCATGGATTTTGATTTTATAGCAAGCAGATTAGCTTTAACTTTGGACTCACATCTATATGCAATTAATGTGAACAATTATGAGTTACGGTCTTACTGGATATATTCTCTTTCGATAATGTGTTATATCAGTTTTGGAAATGTGAGCAGCGATGAAAGATTTGATTGACAAACTCAAGCAAGTACACGAGAGAGTAAATATAAATTAGGTTTCCGCGGTAGTCTACATCTTTTGAAAATGATAACGTAAATTTAACAAAATTATTTGAACGTAAAATTCTATCAAATGAGTTAGCAAAACCATAGCTTTGAAACAAAATATTTCACAATCGTTTCTTTGCTATCTTAAATGAAACGTCAATTTTAAATAAACAAAAAATAAATTATACAGATAAAACATTTTTTTTTATTTTAAATCATTTTGTTAACTTGTTAACTGATAAATATCTGACTAAAGAGACATGCCACTGGCCATGTCTCTTTAGTCTTTTAAATAACAATTAGTTAAATAAGATTATTTACATAAAATGTATTTCCAGTGGTGATAATTTTCTGATGAGTAATTTAAATTTGTTTTTTCGTTCACATTTCATTCATAAACGCAAATAATATTATCATCTAAGAATAAAAATTTCGGAGTAATAGCTTTGTGACCAATACTAACAAAATTAACCCATAATGGACAAATAACTTGCTTTGACCCTTGAATTTGTGTTTGTTCTACTGTACAGAATTTCATAATATTGATAGACGCCAATAAATCTTCGACTGAATATCACGCGGGTCTCGTGATCAATCAATCAAGACCGGCGGAGGTAATCCCACGACACTTCTCGCGTCACGAAATATCAACCGCTCAGACCATCAGTGAGTCTGTGTGGAAAAGATAATGTGTAACCTGTTACGTGATGTGTGTTCCATTTTCTCAAATTTACAAATATCAACACAAAGTCTACTTATACATAATAATGGGTAGATTACTATAATAGTGATAAATGTACTCCCCGTCGTCTGGTGTTCATTCTGCTTACACTGTTGATTTAACTACTCTTAACTATGAAATATTTACGTTCACTGGGTTGATAATAGCATTAGAACTCGTAACTAATAGGCTTTGTCGTAAAACCTGCACTGCGATTTCTGCTCGCATTGAATATATATAAGAAATATTTATGTTAACTTTGTTGAAATAAGATTGAAGATTTCTGTCAAGGAATTCTACTATTATTTGACAGAAGTTTCTTAGTAGTTTTATTATAAAAAATACTTGTAGCAGAATTTTACTCGCTCTAATCATGGTATGAGCAGAAAGTGCAATGCGAGGGTTTCATAGAATACTTGAACATTTACAAATTTTTAAGGGAACGTAATATTTTTATTTCATAATTTGCAAATATCAATATTATTTCTCATCCTGTAACTGATTGCCATGTCTTTTACAGGCGTAAAAATATCACGAATTTTCCAAAAAACATTTGATTTAAAGTAATTTTACCATAAACTTTAAATGAAACCCTAGTAACGGCGTATTTTTCTTAATATTAATTTTAATAATTTTATACAAGGGGTTAAAGATTCTATATAATTTTTTAATACATTTTCATCAATATTTTTGAGCTATCTTTCCTGAAATTGTAAACATGACACATTAAATCCTACTTATTTTTTTCATCATAACAATGTTTAAAATGTAAAAAAAAAATTATTGATTCATTTGCTACTCTAAAATTTCAAAAAACTGAAATACTAAAATGCTTGCGATTTGATATCCTTCTATTATTACGTTAAAATTAAACTTTATATGTTAAACCTTTTCTTATAAATCTTCTAACTGATAAAATCTTCATACTACGTAAAATATAGGAAAATCAATCTTTTTAATCGATTTCCGTCACTTTCTATTTTAAATTTTTTTGATGTTTATACATGCAGGTATATACGATTTATACCTAAGCCAAATTCAAAATGTTTATATTAAGAGGTCAAACGGAAGAACACGAAGTGGTCTCATAATGGTCCCGTTTGGTTCTCTCCTAGATACGTAACTTTAAGAACTATATTTTTAATGCCGTTTCGCGAATATGCCTGTAATTTTATTTTCGGAATATTAGAAAGCTTATACAAAGTGGATTTAAATGATTTTGAAATAATAAATTATCAATAATAATGCTGTAAAAACTATTTTATCCATAAATATAAGTTAACAGTGTGAATTGTTGACTTTATGAAGAAATATCACAAAAATTACGTGAAAATAAATTTACTTCGAACAAAAATTAAAATAAAAAGAAGCAATTAACATTTGTTTACCTGATCTCATATTACCTTCAAAGCAAAAATGTGTTTAGGCGTTAAAAACTAAAATACAATCAGTTTGAGAAACTTTTTCTATAACTAAATATCGCTGATAAAATGCAATACTATTTATTAAGTTCGTTAAAAAAACAAATACAAGTAGAACTAGCACTACGAGGATTCTGTTGACATTTAGACACTTATAAACACATAAGGATACGTGGAAGTGTTACGTTAAGGGTACATAACACTTCCGTTAATCTATTAACAAATAATTGTTTTTCAAAATGATTGCCTGCTATATTGTACCATGTAAACCTATAAATATATTGTCAATTATATCTTTTAAAGATAAAATAAATTTAAATGTCTTTACATTAATTCGCCGTAGTTTTTCTCGAAAATCAAGATTTTCGTATCTTGTTTGTTTGAACTGAAATTACTTTACTTATCATAAGTCATCACTAAATAATTATTTCTAGCATAATAAATTAATCTTTACATATAACAAAATTGTAACAGAGTGAATTCGGTACATCAAAAATATTTAAAAGAAAGTGATTGAGTATAGAATGATAACAGAAATAAATTTTTTTTTATAATTTTTGCTTACCTTTAATTTGAGCGAATATCACCCAAATCTACTGGATGGAGTTAAATGAAATTTTTTGCGGTAATAGTATATGTCCAAGAGCAACAAAAGAAAACTTTTTTTTTTTAATTATTCGCGGACATAGTCGTGGACACAGTTAATACCTAATATAACAAAGTAGAGAACACATATATACCGTGAATACATGATTAAAAAATAGTAACAGTAATTTAGTATGGATACAATAGATGGCCCATCAAGATTAACATTTGAACTATGAATATCATCCCTACGCCGCTAAGATACGGATGCGTCAAAGTCCAAAAACTAAGATCCTATCGATTGTACCTATACGTTACTTATGTTACGTTGTTACTTTTATTTTTACTTTATTTTATACGTATATATATAGTTATAGCATATATATAGCGTATATATATATATATATATTTATATATATATATATATATATATATATATATATATAGCGTAATGTATGAGGTTGAAAGGAAAATATGCATTTTAAAATACAAAGCTATTTTTGCAATTGATTTAAATAATTTCTCTGGAATTTGTATGAATTTTCCACAGAGCCAATTACACATTATAAATTCGACGACTTTTACTCGTAAACTAGTAGAGATGAGCACTTTCCTTTTTATTGTTTTATATAAACTATAAACTGTGAATATATTTCACATGTTCAGAAATAACGATGTAGCTAGTAGTAGGCATATCCCCAACACGTAACTTTAACAAAAGCGACGACCCCGTATCGAAAAATGTGACATGATATTTCCCCACTATTTTAGATAATTTACGATATCGTACACAATGAGGCATGAAGAAATCACCTCCACTTCATAGGTATTAAAGGTTCACTTAAAAATTTGGTCACAGCTTTCTAGGTAATTCGAATGTGTGCCTAGGGATTTTGAATACGTTTTACCTTTCAACTTTATAGCGCTAATAGTTTAGTCTGTGACGTACGACATACAGATCTAATAGTCTGCAACTGTGACACAGCAAAATTATAAGTTTTCTAATTGATTACGGAACTTGAAAAAGATACTTGTCATGTAAAAAATTTCAAAATATTTTGATAAAATACATACCTATCTGACATGAATGTACAAAACTTCCCTTTCTATATATTAACTTTACACATTTAAAGCCTTTTACTTGACACTAATTACGTTCGAACAAGATTATGTATATCATTTGACGTAAAATAGTTTGCTTGAAGTTATATGCAAATGTGTGAAGAAAGGAACAACGAAAATACACTTTCTTCGTTTACGCTCTCAATATTCACTTGCTTGTCAATATGTATTACGAAAACTTTGGCTGCATAACTAAAAGAACACAATTAAAATGACTATGGGTACTTAAACTAAATTTTGTACTTTAATTGAATTAGTTATAGGTAGTTTATAATAGACTGATCATACTATATATATTGTAATGTATGTTAAGCGGGATTATACAGAAATTACAATTTTATTTTTTGTTATGTATATATATATATATATATATATATGTGTGTGTGTGTGTGTGTGTGTGTACTCGTATATGTCATATTGCGGATAAGTCTTAAAGGATAAAAGGTAAAGCTGTGCACCGTGATTTGTCACGTAGTCAGGATCCCCAAAAGAATTATTGTTTATTTGAAGAAATCTATGGTTGTGTTAGCTTTTTGTATAGAAAAACCTTATAATAGCAAAAAATAAGAGGCCAGGTGAGCAACTCGACTATTCACTGCAATAGTCCGAATTCAGTTTTTTCATAACCATCCAGCATTACCTGTAATACAAAGAAGTCATTTTTGCATTACCGAGATTTACTCATAAATTGCTCTTAAGCAAGTCACCCTTTTTAAAATTTTTAATCTTCAACTTCTAAAAAAATTTCCTTCAAATTAATGTGTTTGTTGTTTTCAGTAAATGTGGATATTATCTTGACCAAGACACAGGCATTGCTATATTTACTTTGGCATACCTTTATCCAAAATTTTAAGCAAATTCTGCTTACCAACCCAAGGAATTTCGTCGGACTGCTGGTATTTATACATACCGACTTACATCTGAGCTTCACAACCTATAAAGTAAACCAGATCTTTATTAGTCTAAGTTTTCTTATAATAAATATAATCTAATTACATCATCGATTGGATCAAAGCCTGAAGGAGCTCCTAAGGAGATTATTAAAAAATGTGATTAATGATCATTCATCCAATTATCGACCGATGTACGTGTTATTTAACTATATTGATTGAGTAAAATCAACGAGTACAAACAGACTTTGGACATCAGTTCTAAGCTTATTAATATTTCGTATCTACCCAACTCAAATAATGTTTTACTCCATCTTTTTACTGACGCTATTTAAATTATTTAATTTACCGAATTCAGATTGGCTTATTTTATAATGCTTTTATTAGCAAATTTTTTCTAATTTTGTTTTTAAAGAAATCTAACAAGTCCCTTTTCACCCACTTTTAATTATCATAAAGAGTGAAAACTTTGCTGACTTATGAAATTCCAATGAGAAGACAATAATATATCAATACAATAATCTGATGATTATACGGTAATAAAAACTCCACCCAAAATCACAACAGATGGATGGTACATAGTATAAAAGAAAGAATCTAAATGATATGATGGTGGAGGAAGGAGCTAATCTTCTTTATGGCTAACAGTAAAGCGAGTTTTGGCTCATTTGCCTTATCTCAGTAAAACCTGAATATATTTTATAACCGAAAAGATCTAAGAATCAAGAAAGTAGAAAAATATTTAATTGTGATTTATGTGATTCATCTCAACGAGTTCTTTGATGATATTTTGACCATTAAATTTTTATAATGTAAGTTTTTGTGACGAAGTAATTTTTTTATGAAAGTCCCCGTATTCATTTTTGTCCACGTATGTCTCGACTTCTGTATAAAAGTTCTAAAATTCGGTGTATTGGTCTCGCTCACATGTAGATTGATCCCGAGCGGATAGTTCCTTTAGGATTTTTACCTCTGCCTCACACGTTCATTCTTAGTCCTTTCTAAATAAGGGTAAAAGTGTTGTTATTCTTTCAATGATGTCTTTTGCGAGTCGATTTTAGTGAAACTGACTCATTTGCTGTGGTGTCTCATTTTGTTTGATCTCTTCTCTTATCTGGAGTGATCACATCTATATCTGCAGTTGCTCACAGGCTGCAATTCTGTTCAATTGGATATGTATATGGTTTACGAATTAGCTCTTTGACCTAATAACAAATCTGGATGTCAAATATCATTGTGACTGACTTTAGACTTATATGCAAAATGAGGTAAAAATCAGTGAGAAAGCTAGGTTTTGGGTTACGTAATTCTTGCGATAGTATTAAATAGTTTAACTTTAATTAAATTGAAATAGGGACATTTCCACGACATTTCTCTATAAAATATTAGCAACACGGCCCGGCTTCCAACGAGTACGTGATGGAAAGTAAAATGCCGAGATATACGAATTTTTTCCGCTTTTTTTGTACTTATCGCCATTAGTCGGCCAATTTACAAAAAACCTACACCAATTGTAAATCTATGGGATTTCGTTAGGTATCTAGGCCCGGATCATATGTCTGGTGTGATGAAGTAACAAGAGTATTTATCGGTCTGTTCCATAAAACAGCTTGTAGGTTAGTTATCAAAACACAACTGATTTGGAGTTTTTCTTGGTGATACTTTTCATTCATAAAATAAGGTAATGACTACTAAACGTTAACTAAAAATTTAAGTGAAGCGTATAATTATACGAGTTATAAAATAATTATTCCAAGGTAATTTACAATTGGAGACTTATCTTTATAGGCAAACCTAAAATATTTCTTTACATACAACATTTATTATTTCCATCAGATTAGGCGCGAAAACAAAAATATTATGTTTCACAAGTAATGACCAGTTTTAAATTAGAACTTTTCTTCTATCGGAGTGAACCTAGGAAATTATAAATTCTTAATTTGAATAAATTATGATAATAGATTATCATAGTAAAAAATGTACTATGATAATATGGCTATAACTAAAGTGTAAATTTAATATTAACGAAGTATATTTATTAATAATATAATTTTTTTGCACTTGAAAAAATGCTGCATCTGGCAATAGTTCACGAAAGAAAATAAATTCACATTTAAAATAAAATATTTCTCGAATATGGAATAATTCGCTGAAATACGATTTTCATAATTTGGCCATTTATGAATATGTTCTAAATCATAATAATACTTAACCGTCTCATAGTCATTGAAAATAACTTGATTAAAGAAAATAAGAAAAACGCCAAATGCCCGATATAAATATGTGTTTCTTTTTGCTTTGTTTTGGTCGTAACGCTCAATGTTCAAAGCCGAATAAAGAAATTTACTCCGCGCCGCTTTAACGACACCGCGCGGCGCGCGGTGCGCAAGCGCTGCGGAACGCTTAACCCTTGTGTTAACCCTTACACACTTTAAACAGTGTATCTTGATATCGGAATAAGATCGAAAACCATTTATTTATCCAAGTCATTATTTTATACCCGAGAACACAAAGAAACTTCCTTACTGCATGGATGGAATAACAATCTGGGTACGAACTACAGTGAACAAAGAAGTATATAATAATAATTAGAAGGGTATATATTTTACAAAACCGGGCATACTAAGTAAATTTATAAAACAAAATGAGGAATTTATGTAATTCTTTTCTAGAAATGGTTTAATTTTGTATTATACTTGTGCTGAATACAGCACCGAAAATTGATACACGAAAACAAGCGCATATATAATAAACTGTTTAATATCTATTAACGTAAACAGCAATTCATTAAAACGTCAACTTACATTTGAATATCGACTTCTAGAAACTTAGTAGCTCTAGTTCACATTTTTTTATTTGCAATATAAAATGTATGCGGGAGGCAGTACTAAGTGATTGATCTAAATTAATGAGTAATACGACGATGTAAAAAAATATTTATAATTTGTAGCATACGATACCATTATCATGATATATTTGACATCACTTTACCAATGACATCATTTTTATTTGTCTACTTCGCAAATAAGAACTCGTAGATAAAAACGACAGTTTTTAGTTAGACACGGGAACTATAAATATAGCATATTTAAAGCAATTTTGGAATAAATAAAATAAAAAGATACAATAAAATAGGCATAATGATTATTTCACGTTTCTGTTCTATAATGTATGCTGATATAATAAACTTGTCTTAAAATATCAGGGTGTTTGTGGTTCTAAGAGTTAATCGTACTTTTATTGCCAATATATCGCCTAACGACATTTGCTGTATTATTCATTTGTCAAATCTACGTACAGTTTTTTACATAGCCGCGTCGATACTAATTATTTGTAAGTTAACGTTTTATGTATATTTGTGCTGCTCATATTATTTAGAAATATTTTAAGTTAAATTAGTAAGATGTCTACCTCAATATGGCCTTGTTTAAAGCATATTAATTTATTTGAACCAGCTTAGAATATACTCATAAATATTTTTAGTTGTTTCGCGAAATTCCATATAGAAGTAAGCTTTTATTGTTTTAAGGTAAATTTGGTTCATTAAATTATCATCAATTATTTTGTTTATTTATATTTAACTATCAATCACTATCACGTATCTCATATCAGATTAATATTTATTTGCACACACCACAGATCTTTCTTACCATAAATAATCCTTCAATCCGTACAGGATTCTCTACAATGTTACCTGTCCAAAAGTTTAAGAAAATTCTTTTAGCCATTAGACGTAGTTCTACACATGTAAACATGCCCTTATTTTTATCGTGCTTTAAAATTTACGCCCGTACAAGAATAGTAATATTTGTACACACGTTCTCCGCGCTCATACTTAACCCTATTACATGGCGTCACGAGCACGAAGCGGGTTACGTAAAACACGTGCCCGCGGAAGTTCACAAAACAATTTCTGCTGGCGACCGTTTCCGGAAACGTACAGCACATAAATATAGCGGAAACGTACAGCACGTAAATATAGAATGCAGTATAAGTTCTGCTATTAAAACGCAAAGAGACCAATTAAATGTATAACGGGGATGAAACTTTTGCCAAGTTTAATAGAGTTTACTTGTGAAAATGTTCATTATTTCACTGTAGACAAACATTACTTTACTATGGTATTTTCAGAATCGTTTCTTTTTAGAGAAAAGTAGTATGAATACAAAAAATTACCTTTAGAATCTAAAAGCACTTTAGCCTAATATTATAAGCATTCTCATGAACTATTTGTTATTATGAAGCCGTTCTAAAAGAAAGAATATGTTTTATAAGATTGTGTGAAGAATATGTTTTATAAGTTGTGAAGAATATGTTTTGTAAGAGTGCACGTACGCACGCACGCACTCCATACTTAGCGATTATTACTTACCGATAATTATTTTTATCAGCAAATTTTTGTGTAGTGATATTTTCAAATTCTCAGTGAAGCTATCATACATAACTTCACAAAGTTTCAAATTGATATGAAAATTAGAAGTGTGTGAAAATAGGCTTTCCATATCTGTTCAGAAATAAAATTACATAAAAATAAAGTCATTGAAAGCATGATAAATATACCCCTGCGAATTCAATAATTCAAATACTCGTGCTTTTTTATTAAATGTGTATCAACATACTCACGCGCATACGCATATGCATATGTATACGAGTGTCTTAGATTCATGACAGCGATATATCCACGTATTTGTAAAGTAATAAATCGTTATTTATATTAGTTCAGAAAACTTATCGTAAACTTATATACTCTTTTAAAATTATCTCCGTTTGAATTCTATGCGGTAACTATTCGTGACAAAAGAAATCCAGAGAACTTAAAATAAATTTGTATACAATTTTATCATTATCTCTATGTAGTTTTGTAATTAGCAATAACAAGCAAACTCCGAATCGGTCATAACGATATATAGTAATTTTGTTAATGTAAAATTGAGCCAAAAATATTAAATGTTTATCCTGTAAGATGACAGTGCATAAGAGAAAATAATTTACAGAATTTTACAATTCACAATAGCAAAAAAAAATAACGTCCTTCAAGATAACTTGTTCATTTGTGCAGGTAATGGTTTAGGTAAGTAATTTACTATATTCTGGAGATAATCCATTTTGTTCACTCACTTAAAACTTTAAAGGGAAACTGCTAAGTCTGGAAAGTATTAAGTCCAAAAACCATTTGTTTTTCCTAATATTCTAGTTTTTTTTAAATGTACGTGTACATTTACAAAAAATACCAACTCATTCATTATATAAATATACGTGTAATATTTTTCATCCCTCTTATTATTTAAGATTACTCGGAAGAAATCTTACAAATTTATAAATGAGTATATGCGTATAAATCGAGAGAATCCCAAGATAATTAAAATTTATATTATAGGAATACCACATTCATTTCTATATTTTTAAATATACAACAGGTTCCAGGAAAAGGCAAAAAATTGGAAATAATTTTTTTTTAATCATTGTAATATTTTCTGCAAAATATAATTTCGCACCCTCATGAAGTTTATCGCGTTATTTTATTTTAACTCAATTGTATATTTTTTTAAGCTTGTCCACTATAGTTAACCCATCTTAATAACTAAATAAAGAAAACAATTTTTCTGTTCTGTAGGTAGACATTCTTAACGAAGACTTATTACTGTTGTTATTTAAGGAACACTTGTTATTTATTAAGACACTCGGACATTTTATTTTATTCTATATTTTAGGGCATAGGCAGATAATTTTGGTAATCTAATCTAATATAATTTACTGCATTACTTAAAATGTAAAAATAACTGTTGACCAATAATAACGGATACTAGTTAAGGCAAAAGAAGTATAATGGGTGATTTAATTTTTTAAGGCACGATAGAGCCTGTGCTCATAGCCTAATTTTATTCTTTGATTTCATTCGATCAGTGAGGTTAAGTAATACATGCAATAGTCGGATTGGTGACCATTAATGAAACATCTTAATAATCTTCTTATGACCTGTTTTAGCAGATGATCCAAGCGCAGTTATCGTCAGATATTAGTCGGTATAAAAAAATCCAGTCAAATAAGAATCCCGTTTCTTCTTAAATGTTATTAAGTTCCCAAACGCCTATGGAATCCTCACAGTCGTTCTACTTGTACTTGTTTTTAATAAATTTAATAAATAATATTGCATTATAGCGCTGATATTCATCAAAGAAAATTTTCCCAAATATTCTCCTTCTTGATGCTCAAGGGCTTTTTGAACCATGAATTTTGTTAAAAGTAAGTTTATTGACATGTTAGAATGTTGTTTTGCATGATATTGACTGTCAAGTATTTTTTGCAGATTAAATAATTATGTAAGTTTGAATATTTTGTTCGAAAATTATTTTATTTCAAAACGGATGATATAACACATTTTTAAACTAAATATTACAAACACGATGCGTAAATTATTTTTTGATTGTGTCCAGTCGTGTTCACCCCTGTATATATACATGTATATTGGGTTGGCTAAAAGTGTAACAAATATGGAAACTAAAAGGTTAATTTAAATGAAAAACACCCTTCATCCTAAAGTAAACTAACCGCGGAAAAAGAAACTTTCTTTACGTGTTAAATTTACATAAATTAAAACAAATTTATTATATTCTTAAAAACTTCCTGCTCGTATAGAATTGCAAAAAAAATGAGGTTCACAATATATGAAAAAGTATATTCATTACGCTCAAATAGATAAATACGTCACGGTTAATAACGTGCTTGGATCATGTGAATCGTTAATGGGATCCAAATTCAACAACAGCCAAAAAAACTCAAAAGGCTACTCAAAACGCTTTATTTACTTAAGACTAATTATCCCTCGTAACAAATAAAAAGATTACGAAGCTTTGTTTGCCCAGACTTATGGAGCTGAAGTGATTTAATCGAGACGTGTTCCTAAGCTTCAAAATGTGTAAAATAAAATAACACAAAATATTTGCGTTCAACCTTTAGACTTTTTAGATATAAATTGAAACGAAAAAAACATTTTGAATATCAATTGAAATGATTTTCTGTAATAAGTGCAATATATTTGAAGTGTATCAGGAAAAAATGTTAATTTTTTAAAAAATTTTTGCTGTTTATACCGTAAAGGTAACATTTTCCAATTCACTCTTTTACTATTTCGTTGGTATCCTTCCATCTTAAAGAAGGATGGGTTTTTATTTGATTGTTGAGAATTTACGTGCGATTCAATAATGACACGAACGCTATAATTTATTATATTAGTATTGTATGCCTTACAGAGAGACCCAATAATTTATGGTGAATCTAACGTACGACCAGATATAAATGCAAAATCTAGATGACATATAATTAAGCTTTTGTCAATGCCTTTCTAGCCCGCAGACAATTTGGAAAGTGAGTAATAAGGAGAATTGATCTAGAATTTCTACAAAAATATGTAGCATAATTATGATACGTTTACTAAATATATTCTTGTAATATTTAAGATTCGGTGACATCTTTCACTGCTACAACCCTACTTGTAGTTACATTAACTGTTATAAAATTTGTCCCAATTATATTATTTACATATTTATTTCTGAAGTATTATCCATAGATTTTAAGAATAAATCTAGGAAAATTGTTGATAACATGCATAATGTCAAAATATTATCAATCTATTAATCACAAAACAAAATTAGGACATAAAGGGCGTTAGGAGTATTAAGATAGATCACAAAGTATTAATTAAATTATTGAAATCTGATCCATGATATAATTACCATAGTGTGAATAATAGAAGATACTCACTAGACGTTGGTTTATATTTTGCGTTTTGTAAAACGAATTTATATCCATATAATAATTACATTTATACATAAATATATCTGAAATATTAGTATGTAATGTCAAAATTCTTAACTATTTGTTAGTGGCTTACGTAATTTCATGACACCTGAGAAAAAATAGAACTAGTTTTAAAATTTTCATTTGTTTTCCAGGCTAAATTCTAAAAGGACTGAAAAGATTTTAAAAAAACTTGAAATATTTATTCAATTTTCAATATAATGAAAATTTTAAAAATATACAATCCAGTTAGAGTTAACACTCGAGCCAAAATAAAAATAACATATATTCATGGACTGTATGCTAGCTTTTATTTTTCGAGATATATCTTTAAAAATAAGGAGTCATGCCCAGGAGCGAATGATCCATCCAATTAATTTCAAACTTCAATAACTAGGTATAGAATACAAATAATGGTTGTTTTGTTTTAAAAGAAAAGCATTACAATATTACAGCGTTGTAAAGACAGCAAAATTAACCCATGATAGATCTTTCACGCAAGGGAATACTTGTGTAGATGTGACTTTTGTAGTCAAATATTTTGAATTTTTTTCAAATATAGAAAATATTTTCAAAGTCCTATGTATCTAATCTCTCATATCACTATCCTATATTCATAAAATATAAATAACAAACTGAATTCAATAATTTAAAATAAAGTTTTATTGAGTATCGATACGAGTATACTATGCAGGATAGACTTTTCCATTAAAATAACTGCACGTTTCCTTAAAATTGATTGAATAATGATGGACTTTTCCATAAAAATAATTGTGTAACACTGAAATTACTGCTTTTTCATCCGTAGTAAAGTCATAATATCGTGGCATCGTGAAATTTTTTTTGTAAAAAAGGGTATTTAATAAACTTATGGGCAGTTTTGCATAATTATGATATCGTTATCCATTTGATTTCACATCATCTCATCATGCAACATCGCATTGCGCTGCTAAACATGCAACATCGCATTGTGCTGCTAAACTTGCAACATCGCATTGCGCTGCTAAAAAAGTTTGTTGCAAAATAATGAAATGTTGATAAATTGAATTAATACGTGTTACAACAATTACCGGTAAAATCAAAAGTACTCGCTACGCGTTTTGCTTCTCGTTTATTAAATAAATAATTTTAAGAAATTGTTCATAATAAATAAAATTTAAAATGGTAGAAAACAGCGGAAAATGGCAAGAAGGCTGGTAGAAAATGTACAGTTGCAGAGTATGAAAATAGGTAGGTTTTGTTGAAAATTTAACACAAAGTAAAAGATTTGAAAAATCATTATGAAAATGAGCGAGTTTCCTCTATTTTCTTAATAAACCAGTCGATAGAAAAAATAATCGCCAAAATCGACCACGAATTACGACCTTTAGCGTATCCTCTTAAATACATACGTAAAGACCAACGGACTATGACGCACATCATTTTGCAATGACAAATTTAGGTTATGATAAATACTTTGGAAAATTCAAAAAATAGATCCGTTTCAGACCAAATTATAATATGATTATTTGTAGGCTTACATGAGTTATATAATTACTTCTATAGTCAAATCTAAAAAAATCGGGTCGATATTAAAGCACATATTTGTGATGGTGTGAAATAAAACTGAATGTTTTTATATTCTATGGTTTTTATATGGTACGTCCTATGTTTAGTTTTAAAGGCTAACAAAATATTATTTGAAAGTAAGCTAAACAACAATCACTATATTCTCTAAAATACATTTAGTAATAAAATTAAATTTGATTAGGAAATGATGGAAACTGTGAATATTTATCCTTGTGCTTAACCACAATACGAATTGCCGACAATACAGATTTTCCTGCTTCCGATATATTGATTAAGTTTGTTCACCGTCTGTTGCGTTGTCACACTTAAGGGTGACGAAGGTCTACGTTAAGGGGAATTATATTTATTTCCTTCATTTGATGAATATCAACGGAATATTGCGAGTTAAACTATTCGTAAAGATTTACTAACAAAGTATATTGTGTTATAAAAAGAAAACTTTTATCACGAAGCTTTTTTAACGAAGATAAATAGGACCTTATTTTTTTTATTTTAAAGGAAATGAAAATTGACAAATGGTAACTGATGTATTATCCATCATTTGAATTGATGAAACGTCAATCAATATTCAATAATTTTATAAGGAAACGCGCAGTTATTTTTAAGGAAAAGTCTATCCTGCATAGTATACTCGTATTGATGCTCAATAAAACTTTATTTTCAGTTATTGAATTCAGTTTGTTATTTATATTTTATGAATATAGGATAGTGATATGAGAGATAAAATATCATATGACTTTGAAAATATTTGAAAAATTTCAAAATATTTGACTACAAAAGTCACATCTACACAAGTATTCCCTTGCGTGAAAGATTTATCATGGGTTAATTTTGCTGCCTATACATCGCTGTGATATTGTTATGCTTTTCCTTTAAAACAAAACAACCATTATTTGTATTCTATACAGAGTTATTGAAGTTTGAAATTCATTCAATGGATCATTCGCTCCTGGGCGTGACTCCTTATTTTTAAAGATATTTCTCGACAAAATAAGCTAGCATACAGTCCATGAATATATGATATTTTTTATTGGCTCGTCTATTAACTCTAACTGGTTTTGTATATTTTTAAAATTTTCATTATATTGAAAATTGTTTGAATAAATATTTCAAGTTTTTTGAAAATCTTTTCATCCCCTTCAGAATTTAGCCTGTAAAAACAGGTAGACAGACAAATGAAAATTTTAAAACTAGTTATTTTTTCTCAGGTGTCATGAAATTAGGTAAGCCACTAACAAATAGTTAAGAATTTTGACATTACGTACTAATATTTGAAATATATTTATGTATAAATGTAATTATTGTATGGATATAAATTCGTTTTGCAAAACGCAAAATTTAAACCGACGTCTAGTGAGTATATTCTATTATTCACACTCTGGTAATTATGTCTTGAATCAGATTTTAATATTTTAATTAATACCTTGTGATCTGTCTTAATACTCCTAACACCCTTTATGTCTTAATTTTGATTTGTGATTAATAGATTGATAATATTTTGACATTATGCATGTTATCACCAATTTTCCTAGATCTTTTCTTAAAATATATGGATAATACTTCAGAAATAAATATTTAAATAATATAATTGGGACAAATGTTATAACACTTAATGTAACTACAAGTAGGGTTGTAGCAGTGAAAGATGTTACCAAATCTTAAATGTCACAAGAATATATTTAATAAACATATCATAATTATACTACATATTTTTGTAGAAATTCTAGATCAATTCTCCTTATTACTCACTCTCCAAATTGTCTGTGGGCTAGAAAGGCATTGACAAAAGCTTAATTTTATGTCATGTAGATTTTGCATTTATATCTGGTCATAAGTTAGATTCACCATAAATTGTTGGGTCTCTCTGTAAGGCATACAATACTAATATAATAAATTATAGCGTTCGTGTCATTATTGAATCGCACATAAATCCTCAACAATCAAATAAAAACCCATCCTTCTTTAAAACGGAAAGATACCAAAGAAATAGTAAAAGAGTGAATTGGAAAATTTTACCATTGCGGTATAAACAGCAAAAATTAAAAAAAAATTAACATTTTTTACTGACACACTTCAAAAATATTGCGCTTTATACAGAAAATCATTTCAATTAATATTATAAAGGTTTTTTTTGTTTCAATTTATATCTAAGAAGTCTAAAGGTGATACGCAAATATTTCGTGTTATTTTATTTTACACATTTTGAAGCTTAGGACCACGTCTCGATTAAATCACTTAAGCTCCATAAGTCTGGGCAAACAAAGCTTCGTAATCTTTTTATGTGTTAGAAGGGATAATTAGCCTTAAGTAAATAAAGCGTTTTGCTTAGCCTTTTTAGTTTTTTTAGCTATTGTTGAATTTGGATCCCATTAACGATTCACATGATCCAAGCACGTTATTGACTGTGACGTATTAAATAATTATCGGTGGACCTGAATCATTTATGCACAAAATGTTAAGTATACCAATTTTCGTTGGCCGCGAAAATTTATCTGTGAGATTTATTATGCAGTGTTTTAAACTGTCTTATTATTGATTAGAAACTTTACCTAAATAACACAACAAAATTTTATTTCGACCAAAAAATTGCCATGCGTCTTCTTTTAGTATTTGCATCGATATTATCTGTATACTTATGAATACGAAGAAATTTGATGGATTCATTGTTTCCTTCGTCGCATTAAAAAATAATTTCAATATCATTGCGTCATTGTCATGTCCACAAAGCACTGAAAGAAAGATTTTGTGATCTGTGGTGACAATAGTGTTTTCATAAGTAAATTTGAATCGAAAATAGGAATAAGTATCTTGACATTTTTAGAAATGAATAATACATAAAATTTCGACGAACCCTCAAAAATTGACTAAGTTATAAAGACATAAACACAATATTTCGATAAAGGCAGCAATAATAAACTGCGCTACCTTTTTTAATAATGTCAATTGTATTCTACGAGAGTGAAAGAAAGAGGGAAATATTTCTGCAATATCTACAGCTAAATTTTAATTTCGCCGCTCCCTTATTTTTAAATAATTTCTCAGCAATATTGTGATATAATTGTTATATAATTTTTATTATGCTAATTTTGTTCTAGGAGAGTGAAAAGAAACTGGGAAATATAAGTTGTACAGACACAATTATGAACAGCGTGATATGTATGAAGTATTGTATAAACAGCACGTGGGTTATATATATGAACACATATTTAAAATTTATTTCGTAATAATTCTTATTTTCTGAAATGTTTAAAATTCTATAAATTTGGAGAATGTTCCCATATTAAAAAAGTCAAATATTACGTATATTATATAATTACGTACGTATATAATATAAATATTACGCAACATAATCCGCGATTTTCCGGTATGTCGGTTCTTTCATATAGTTTTCACTTCAATGAAATACTTTCGAAGTATTGAATCTGCGTCAAAATATTTATTGCTTTATGTTATGTTATAGTAAAACTTAGTCAGCAGGTAGAATATAAATATCCAAAGACGCGAAATTCTGCTTACAATTAATTAATAATTTAAATTTCTTTTCTCTAATTCTAGGGAAATTGATTAATATTCTCCTATAAGGAATTTCTTCTTTACAAATGTCAATATTCTGAGTGGATGGAACTTTTGTAGGTTTTAATGAGTATGTACCAGAATACTTGATATTTGATAAGCATTATCTTTTCACTAGATAAATTAGAAGCTTCTATTTTTTACACGACAATCTCGTTGTGGACCTTAGTATTTGATATTAAATTAAACTTGATACATCCAGTTTTTCCGGAGAAAAAGAGTTTTGACAGAGAAAAGAACAAGATAACAATCATGAAAAGTGTAAGACATGTGGAAAGCGAAGGGGTTAATTTTTGAAGAATATATAAAGTCATGAAATTGACGGAAAAAACGAATAAACTGTTAGCTTTACAATTATTTAATATTGGGATTAAAAGTTGTGAGGTTTCTACATCTAATGGTATCGTCTAGCGTGGATACCTTTTAATACAATGCTATATGGGTTACTTCCGTAAATAATGAAAATCCATAGCAATGGTAAAAATCAGAAAATTAATATAAATAGTGCCTAGAGTAATATACTGAGGGTTAATAGGGGTATATTTAATAACGTAATTTTCTTAATTAGTTTTCCTTAATTGGGCTTAATTTTCCACAACATTCCATTAATACAGTTAGAAAAATTTAAGTGAGGTACAAAATATACTTTATGATTCAATTTTAATGGAGTGAGTGGACGAGTCGACCATAGTATGAAAATCTGATATTTTACCAGTTGATAATTTTTTAATGATTTTTTTCTCCTTGGTCTGATTAATACCGAAATCATCATTCTAATTAATTCCAGATTATTAAAAAGTTAAATAAAAGAAAGCTGGCCATTTGTGGTCTAAAAAGATGTTCATTGAAAAAAGAATCTGATTCCCTTAGCCTGGGAGTGTTTACGTTCAAATTTCAAACTTATAATCCTATTAAATATATTCTTTTTCCTTAATAGCAAAGAACGTTAGACACAATAGAAAATAATGAGTTCTATTTATCTAAATAAATTTCTAACAATTTCGTTAAAATATTTTTGTATTAATAGCCTATGATTAAACTTAATAAATAGGTATTGAAGTTGTAAGGGTTAAAATGAGATTATACGTTTTTTACATGTTTCATCACACTTCCACCTTATAATGAATTTAGCTTGCTGTTAAATGAGCTCCGTCAGAATTTTATTAATCCTGATACCAAAGAAAATAAAAACTTTGTAAACGCAATAGTACTATTAAGTGCGTATAAGATATTTCGTTTCATCGTAATAAACCTACTAGAAAAGGAGATATGGAAATTTTAATCATAAATAAGATTTGTTTAAAGCAAAATTATTTTAAAATAATTGAAGATGGCTTCGTGTGTATTAAAATGTTCTGCCTTATAGTTAAATAAATACGATTTTTCAAAGACCCGCAAGATCGAAGTCACGTATACAGCCATTCTAAAATGAAGGAATTGGAATTGAAGCTAGGAGAATTCCAGACATATTTAAATATATAAATCAATTGAGAAATGTAAGTGTACATACAACTTATATTAGGTTATTTAGGATATCGATGCCATTTTTAGGGTTCCGTACCTCAAATGGAAAAAAATGAACCTTTATAAGATTACTCTGTTGTCCGTCTGTCTTTCAAAACCCTTTTTTTGAGGAAAGCGTGTAGATATCAAGTTGGAATTAATACCAAATATATATGTGTACGTTCCCTGGGAGCTGTAAAAAAATCAAGTTCCTAAATCGACGCATTAAAAAAGAAACTAAAACGTTCTTTTATACTCCAATTTTTGACACTCGTAACTTGTTTATTAGTAGTTGTTTGACATCATTTTTTAAATATGCGCCTGTGAAAGATATAGCAGGCAATATATAATTTTCCTCCCATTTATGTTGCATATTTTGATACTCCCAAATAAATCAAAACCCATAGGATACTGCCCGTTGACCTAGAATCAACCTAGCTGCAAGAAGTAAGGTCTCACAGTGGAAGTAAAATATTAAATTTGAAAATCGCTAATTTATATATATTTATATATATATATATATATATATATATATATATATATATATATATATATATGTCGTATAAAAAAAATAATTTTCCTAAATATGCGCCTGTGAAAGATATGTATGGAATATTATGTACCAATAAATGTTTCTAAATAACAAAATATATACGGAACCTTCGTAGTGCGAATTCCACTCGTGGTCGACAGGTTTTTACAATGTAAATATACTGTCTAGTATATTTTGCATAGACTTAAATAACTAAAAAAGTTACAGAAATCCTTAGTCGAACTACGTGAAGGTAATTATTTATTAATAAACGGAAAGAGTTACGAAGCTATGACGTACAAATTTCTAGACAGATCGGTTTGTTCATATGGCCACGAGACCCACAAACCAAGCAATCTAATATTTTTGCTTACTTACAAAATAAAAGTATGTATTTTGATTACAATATACTGATTTAATTATAATATAAGCAAAGCTACTTAGAAATAATTAAACTGAAATATCAGTCACAAATTTCTCGCACCACATAAAATATAACATACTATTAAAATTCACGCCACATAAATGTAAGATTTGCGTGTGCAGTATCGCTTCCATGGAAGTAAACATTACACACATTGCGTATCAGGCATACAGGAAAGACGTTTATTCATCTAATATACAGTGTACGCATTGAGCCACCGAATCTCAGTAATACTCCACCGCGTTATTTAACAACGTCCTGAATGGAGCTTTACGAGAAAAACGTAGAATTATTACCACAAATTAATAACGCCCCAGTAGACGGCACTGAGATTTCTCAAGAGAGGTACTCTCGCAAAGCTGCTACAAAAGTATTCTGTTTTTGTTTATGATTACGAAAACAAAATTTACGGTTGGCGCTTATGAAAGAGTCAGATGGTTCGATGATTATATAACGTAATGTGGCTACCCTTTGTTTCGGCCTGTTACTGCCGAGGCGAAATGAGGTAAGGAGGAATAAAACCGCGGCCAAATATTTAATGGCGTAGTTAAGTTTGATCATTAGTGTAATTAATTAGGAAACTAATACCGGGGTATATTTGTTTCCTAAATTTCTTTATCCTTTGCTTCAAGATTATGAGATGTTATCATTGTAAGCCAGTGGCTTTAAAACGTATATCATAAAGATTTTGCAACGTTATATATTACAATCTCTGTTTACAAAGTATACAATATAATTCTAGAAACCTAACATTAGTAAAGTAGCTTTCATTTTTATTTTAAAAGAGAATAAATCCTAGAGAAAAATTATATCATTTATCGCTGCCAGTTTATAAATTAATTTTAAACACGGTGTCCGGGAGCAGATGTCGGACAAAGAAAGACGCCATTGGTTATTTACATCCATAAAAAAATTAATTGTCGTTAAGAAAAAAAATATTACGCCCGACTCTTTTTAACACACCTAATAATTGCCTGAGTGTACCGATGTGCACAAGTATTGTATGTACGAAAAATATGACAAAAAAATATGAATATTTTTCTCAATTTTCTGAAGATATAAGTCGTCTTTTAAATTTTATTTTAACGGTCAACTATTTCTCAGTAAAGGAATAAAGTGTTTCTTTGTCCGACATATATTATGGACTCCGTATATAATAAAGACTCAGACAATAACTGCAGATAATATTTATCCGTTCACGGGTTAGGTGGTGCCCTAACAGTAGCCATCGTCAGTAAACGTGTTAGCTTTTTTAGTACTTTTCTTCTTATAGGCGGATAATTTAATAAATGATGACGTTAGTAATAGCACTTAGTTCAGTTTTCTTCTTTTTTAATTACTAAAGGCAACAGTGTATTTTCGAACGACAAAGCCATCGTAAGGTTCAATCTTCATGTCTCAATAATTACATTGCGTTCATTGACTGAATTCTGTTTCAATCATAAAACATGATTTTGTTTCAAACAATAATCTCACATACTTTATATATTTGACTAATTTATTCCCATGGGGAAGACGTATTTAAAATTGAATTACGACAAACTTCGAATTAATTTGTCGATAAATAAATTTCGTGACATGCAAAAGTAGATATATGAATCAACTAATTCTTAAGTAGTGTTGAAAACCAAATAAAACTTAAGTTTATATAACGGAATTAGAACTATGAACGCCCATATATGTATATGGATTAATTGAAAACATATTTTTTTCTGAAACTCCATACTCATATTTTACATACAATTAAGATAACTTGTAATTAGTATGTATTGTATGTATGAACACAATTTTTATTGCTGCAGAAGACATAACGGACTCACCACATCAAAGAATCTCATAAATTACACTCAAAACTTCTTCCAACAAATACAACAATGTCCTTACTGGAGTTTCGCAAGACAAGCGACTTATGGCCGCAAATTTGAAATGCACTGGTAGCATCGGGATTATTTAAAAAAAATTTTAACGAATAGCCATGCCAAAATAAATTTGTTTTTCTTCCATACAATTAAGATTTAGCCCGTCTTAGAAGTAGACACGGTTTTAGTTATGGAATAAAATGCATTCGCGCTTTGCTACATTGAACGAAATCCGTTAGCATTAAATGAAACCATCAGTAAACAGTTTAATATGGGGATTCATTTTAATAATTCTTCGACATTTGCTTAAAACCTATTAATTATTTTCATTTGTAAGTGTAAATTGAATAATAATTTACGTATCTTTTAAAATAATTTTACGTTTTAAAATTGAAGGTAATAGCCTAATCAACGCGTGACTTTCTGTTAGAGATAGCTTTCTGTTTTTGGATTTTGATTATTTTTCCAGTACTTGTAACTGTATTTCTAGTTTAATTGTTCTTATTTGACATACGACATTTATTTGATGTAACTTAATATTGCGTTGCTTAAGTAGTTTATTTCTTAAGACCATTAATGACGTAATTCTGTATTCGATCGCTTATTTCTTCTACACAATGCAATACGTGTATTTATTTCCTATTTATTAGGAATCGTGTTTTATTCCCATTTTTATAAATCTTGCCTTAAATATACTTACAC